>JASDQU010100208.1:248230-263048 GCA_032191745.1 Picea mariana | reverse complement strand
ACATATGCTTCCAATAATACGTCATAAGATATATCAATGAAACTTCAAAATGTACCAGCCATGTACCCCAACATTTTATTTTATATAATCCAATAGATGAGCATTTGATCAGCATCAATCCATACTCATGGGTTAGTGCCATGTACCCAAGATATATTTTACATCGTCACCTTACGTGATCTAACATAGGACCATGAAAACCTGCAAAAAACAGTGTCAGAATCTACAATAAACAATGTCAGACCCTGCAACATAGAGTTATATCATCGCATCAAGTTGTAACTCATGTGCATTGCCTTTTTCCCAAGGCTTTACCACATATACATGACCTGCTGCACAACAGAGCACGTATGTACACAACCTATTCAAGGTCAGTCGACGTATGTATGCGACTGTCACCACAGTCACCCGCGTATGCCTTAGTAGATGACACTTTTGAACTTCCCTTCAATCTTCCATTCTGATCTAGCTTCTCTGTCTTCTTCACCCACTTCTGTAGATGACCTTTCTCCTCAGAAATTGAACTCTGAGCATCCATATTTTCAAATATGTCTCCCTTTCTTACTTCATTCCTTCTTCTAGCCATGCTATGTGAAGTCCTCATCATGGACTTTCTTCTTATGTTCCAACACTCTTGGGATTTGTGGCCAAATCCACTACAGTTGTAGCATCTCATGGAGTTAAAGTGAACAACAATATGTCCTACTTGATCACATCTCCAACACCTTGTGGTGTTATAGAATCTTCCATTATATCTCCTTTCATAAGATCTACATTCAAAAGCTTTGTGACCATATCCATTACATGAATAACAGTACCCATGAAAAAACTTTCATACCTTTGCTTTGGTGTCCCAAGAAAAGTTTCTTGATGTCTTCCTTGCTTTGTTCTTTTGATATTTTCTTTGCCTTGTGTAGAAGGTTTCTTTGTAACATTGTCTTCCTTCTTTGATGGACTTACCTCATGCTTCTTTGAGGTGCTTTCTTCAACATGTGTATCTTCTCCTTTGTATCCAAGACTTGATTTATTACATGGTGATCTTTGACTTTCCAAGATCTCATCCAAGATTCTTGAGCTATTCAAGAATTTGTTTGACTTTTCTACCTTCTTTCTAAGGTCAACAATTTTAGCTTCTAACTTACAACATGACTCTTCCTTTTCAATTATTTGATTCTTCAATAACTCCTCTATCCTTTTGGCTTCTTCAATTTGGGTCTTGAGATGGACAATAATTTTAAAACTTTTGCTAATCTCATCCCCTACCTTCATATCTTCTTTCTCATTCTTTAGTCTTGTGATCTCTTCTTTCTTTTCTTCTAATTTAGAACTCTTTTATTGTTTTTTGAGCATTCCCTTTAACTTCAATATGTACCTTTGACTTCTCCTAAGAAACTTCTTAGTGTTATCCGAAAGATAGTTATAGTGTGTATAAAAAAGATCACTTCTATATCTATATAAACCCTCTTCAATTTCCTTTTGAAGTTATAATAGATTTTCTTCTATTCTTTCCATGGGATAACTATCATCAAAATTTACACAAACTGTTTCTAGATCATCTTCTTCACTTGAAAAAAATTCAACATCATCACATTTTGAATCATTGCAATCAAGAGTCTTCGGAGATTCTTTACCTTCAATATCTTCCTTCTTGCCAACATCAGCACATTATTCTTTACCTTTATTTGAAATTTTTTCAAGATCACATCTAGAAATAATAAAATCAAGGGGTTTTGATGATTCTTTGCCTTTGATAATCTTGATGGAGTGGTCTTCAATTTCTTCCTTCTCCTTCTTGCTTTGATATGTCTCCTCTAGATTTAGCCATAGATCCTTGGCAGAAGTGCATTGTCCCATGCTCTCTTTGATAGGGCTTGAGATTCCACTAAGAATGGTCTTGAGAGCCAATGCATCATTCTTATTTCCTTCCCTTTGAGCTACAAACTTTGACTTGTTATTCAAAGCAACTGATCCACCAATGGCTGCCTTCCAAATTCCTGCTCCTGTTGGTCCCCGGTTTTGACCATGTTCTTTGCCTATATTATATACCACAGACCTCCACTTATATGCCAGTACCACCCTTTTGGCCTCGTTTTGACATAATTAACATCTCCCTACCATTCGATGGGGTTACCTAAGGTATCTTTGCATTTCAAGCTATTTTTATGCACTTTAATGCTTTAAATTGGTATTGGAACTAATATCGCTTGGATTAGGTACCACTTCTATTTTTGGAACAGGATGCCAGTACCAGGTACCAACTTGTACCCGTGGAGGTACCATTGGAGCCACTCAAGACCTGTGCATTATGGTGTGTGTTATGGTTCGAATGGGAGACAGAGAGATTTGCATGACAGCTGGAGTCATCGCCACAGGGTGCTCGAAGGCATCATGATAAATCTGGATCGATTATTCTTCATCGTTCACACTTCGTGACACTACGTGTCACGAAGATGTGAAATACGTTTTAAAAACTTGATTCCAAGACTATTCTCGGATCGGGGATCCGTTTGTTTTACGTACCTTTGTTTTAGAATGTTACAAACAGAAGGATTAGGATATAAACCCGTGTTCACTCCTGAGAATGGGTTGTTGTTATTGTTGCTGGATTATGTTATGCCGTGAGCCTATGTTTTTGAATACAAACTGCTGTTACGTTATATCATTTGACTGATATGATTTGAAGTATTATCTTTTGAGTTAATGGAGCGTAAAGATTACAAAATGCTTGCATAGAATGCTGTAGTTAGTTCTGCTTCTTTCCTCTGGCGTTTGTACTGTTTGGTTGGGCCCGCCAAACCGGTGCAAGTCGCTGTGTTACTTTGTTTCAGATTTAGTTCATTTCATTATTGTAGAACTTGCATACGAGGTAGCTTAACGTCCATATATTTAGCTTTAGTTTATCATAGCTTCAGTTCATTGCAGTGTGTTAGTGTTTGCTTATACGACAGTTTAAAGTTTCAGAATCGTGTTTATTTATTCCTCAACTGAATCATTAGAGCGTACTATTATCTTTGACGTTGTTGAGTATTAAACACATGACCGGTGCCAGTAGGGTTTAGAATATGCATGTGGTTGTTTGGCTTTTCATTCTCAATTCAAGAATAACTTAGAGTGTGAATGAATTTGCTTTGTTAGTTATCCTGCTTACTTAGAATGGTTAGATTGCAGTTCAATCAAAGGGGAGCTCCTGTACTCTGTTTTCCTGTAGATAGCTTTAGATTAATGTTGATGACCAGATTGAATGCATTTTCGAAAATACTCTTTGTGTCATGGTTGGAATAGAAGTGATGATGGTAAATGATCGGACATAGAGGTAAAATAATCTTGTGGAACCACACTTTCGAATAGAAATAGCAGTACCAGCATTTGAGCACAAGACTGTTTTTCTGTTGATGACTTAAATAGGAAATGCTCAGCTTCAAGATAGTTATTAATATTCAAGTTCTCAGAATAGGTGTGTGTTTTATTCTTAGGATAGCATTCACATAGAGACTAGACGCTTACCTGCACATACTGTGTATCAGCTCAAATTTTACCAACCCTGGTTTGACAATTTAGTGTTTCAGGTCACTTAAAAGCTTCAATTTAGCAGCCTGACAGCTCCCATTGTCTTCAAATGTAATCTCATCTCTATTCTCCAAGTAGAATAGTTTTCCTCATCAAGGATTGGAAATTCATCATCCATTTGTGTGTCTATGGATCTCCTTCAAGCTTGTTAAGGCTTGTAGTGAAGACCTTCTCTGAAACCAATTGTTGGACACACCTACCACACTTAGAGGGGGAGTGAATGAGTGTGGGGATATTTTCCCAAAAATCTACTCTTTACATAAAACTCCTTAGTTAACATTCAACATTTATTCATTACCCATTGTTGTCATTTATAACTAGTTAGATGTGAACATATATCAACAACATATATCAGCAACACATATCGTCAATAATTCATCACCACAAGCAACACAAAGAACACAAGATGTATCTACAATTTTTCTTTTTATTATGGACAACAATCCGAGGGTTTATCAGCAACAACTGAATAGAGTACAACTCTACAAGAGCACTAGCTCTATAATGCAAGACTCAGCTTACATTCTCAGCACCAACTAAGATGAGGCAACAATCCTCAACAGATATCAATCTGTCAACATGTATGCAACCTGTCAGTAGTGCATCCAGCGTGTGCATGCGCCCTGGCTCACTATAGCCCATGCATGCATGCGGCCAGTGTATGAAACAACCTACATATACCTTTTGAGTTGTTAGGGTTTGTCCTTCAAGATCAACTCAGATTCTCTGCTATCAATATATCATTCTCTTTTGTCTCTGACTATCTAATCTTACCACCAGCCAGTCACAACACATCCAAGATCTCTAATAGCTTGCTCATGCTCCACAACAAATCAATATGAATGCTATCTCAATCATGTATAAACAACTAGTATACCATAGCAATCATGTCACCACTGAATCACAAGAGTATTTATCACTCCATCAACCAAATCATCCAAAATGAACCATATCATAGAATCCATACCAAGAATTCCCTAAGCATTCACAACACATCAAACAATAGTATCCATCAAGACAATAATGTAACCATCTCAGTGATATATTTGAGCCCATAGAATGCAGATCTGGAACTTGCCTCATCATCCAAGAGCTTGGCACCAGCTCAAACTCAAATGTCCATGATTTTATCCACTATACGCTCCCTGTACACAGTCAGCCCACATATACCTTCAATGTATACACACTCTATACACATACAACCCACATATACCTCAGAAAATAGGGTTTCTGAAGCTCCGATAATTTTGCTGTCAAGATCTCTGACATTGCTGAAACTTTGATGCTTCCATGAGATCCTCCTCTCGCTCTTTTCCTCAGAATATATCTTCAATCATTCTCAAGAGATCCATACCAAAGATTCTCTCACAAGAAGATCTCCATCAATACTCCAAAATATATTCATAAGAAGCTCTCCATTGATCCACAAAAAAGGATGATCTACAAGAGACCATTGCTATCTTATTTAGACTTTCATCCTATAGGTCACTTAACCCATATTTAGTTCACTTAACCCATTTCTAGGTCACTTAACCTATTTTTCTTATTTTAGGGTTAACCACTTTTCATAAATAGAAACTTCTCCAATACTTTATCATTTAAATATTCCTTCTTGATTTTGTCACCTTATTTTATCATTTCTTGATTTTGTCACTTCTCTTTATTATTTAAATAATCCACCTTGACTTTGTCACTTTACTTTATCATTTAAATAGTGATTTCTTCTTTTAGACCACTTTGACTTCTTTGACCTGGGGGGCTTCAAGCCTTCATATGGGGGTCCTTCAACTTCGTAGAGCCATAACTCTCAAACCGTGAGGATTTATGTGACATTCCACATACCACCGGAAATGGCATGACAAGCACTATCTATCTATGATAGTTTCACCAACAACTTCATTGATATTAATCTTAATATTTCACATACAACCATGGGTCCTCCAACTGTTCTTCTGGGATAACTCAATTTGCAAAGCGTCTTCTCGTGAGGGATTTCACCATAAGGGGACCACTTAGGAGTTCATCCATTTGTGCACCTTATCAATCATGATAAGACAATAATGAGTCATCTTTTCATCAAACAAACTATGCATCATCATGTATCAATGACAACTCATTGATCCATCTTCATTTATGCATCATATAAATGATCCATCTTTATAAATTGGTTTCCACTTTGACATATATCAATCTCATCAAGGACAATACATATACATTGTTCATCAATCATCAATCAATCAATTACTTGACATCAATCAATCAAACCATTAGCATCAATGACACGTGATCCAACAATCTCCCAAATAATCAAACCATTGGCATCAATGACAACATGATCCAAGAATTCCTACAAATTCGCGAAATCTTGCGATAACTGCCAAAAATTTGCTAGGAAAGAGAGTCCTTTTGCTATGCCTTTACAACATGCCATCCCAGATTTCCCTTTTTCTAAATGGGGCCTAGAATTCATTGGTCCTATCAATCCTCCCTCTTTCGTAGGGCATACTTTTATTTTGACAACCACTGACTACTTTACTAAATGGACCGAGGTTGTCCCTCTTAAGAACACACAGGATGAGAAGGTAATTTCTTTCCTAGAAACTAATATCTTTTGCAGATTTGGCATTCCACTAGAGATCATTACGGATAATGGGCCAGCTTTCATTTATGCAAAGTTAACTCAATTTCTGGTTAAATTAGGGGTAAAACATTTCACTTCATCATCCTATTACCCCAAATGAAATGGGTAAGTTGAGTCCACTAACAAAAACCTGGTTAGGATCATCAAGAGGACCATAGAGGATAAACCTCGCCAGTGGCACACTCTTCTCACTTACGCTCTCTAGGCAGATTTCACTACCACCAAGGTCGGCACAAGCTATACTCCCTTCCAGCTCACATATGGCCAAGAGGCTATTCTTCCTACTGAGTTGGAGATTTCTTCTTTACGACTAATGTTACAGATTGTAGAATTAAATTCTTCCAATGTTCTCCAAAGGACAAATGCCATGCTAGCCCTGGAAGAACAAATGAATTTTTCATTAGAGAACATAAAGAGAAGGCATTAAACTGTGAAAAAATATTTTAAAAGATAAGCGAAAGTTGTTGAATTCAATATTGACGAGAAATTCCTACTATCGGACTCAACTCATGCCGAGAGAGGAAGACACTCAAAGTTCCAGAAACTATGGCTAGGTCCTTTTAAAATCGCTTTTGTCCTAGGTGCAAACTCATATCTTCTAAAGGATTTGGAAGAGCGATTGTTCTCTTACAACACTAATGGTTCCCACTTGAAACATTATGTGGAACCAGTCTGATAATTAACGCTTATTTGAAATGACTTCTGTATATAGTCGTTTTTTTACTGTTTGTTCTTTTTTACGTTGGTTTGTTGAGTTTTATTTATTTATTTATTTAAATTTATCAGAAATAAAGTCTAGATCATTTTTTCCATAAAAATGTCATTCTGTAAGTATTGTTGATCAATAAGAAATAAGGTATACACATTTGTCACGATGTCCTCCTTTTAGACATCGCTGAAATTGCTTTTTTCTTTCAGCACTGTTGTAGGATAGTTGATTTTGTCTTCTTCCCTATTTATGTTATCCTGTTCTTCCCTCCAACCTGAGATTCAAATAACATACCATAAAGTTTATCCTTAAAAGATTTTTGAAGTATTATATTTTACATATTGTTAGAATGTTATGCATACAAGACCAAGCCCCCTCATACATACCACTTTCCATAAGTTATTCCCAAAATCTTGTCTCATTATTTCCCTTAAATCATCTTTTTCCCCCTGTTGCATAACTATTCTTCAAAAAAAATTTAATCATCTTCTGGTCTATGAAACCATACATATTGAGTTCTGAATATGTTAGAAACAAATTTCCCTGTGGATTTGCCAGTTTGTTGACGCCCAAAAGCACAACGTAGGGTACCTGCATGCAAATTGGTTGCAATGCCTTATTATTTATGTATAATTAATAATATACTAGATTGGTGGCATCCTTTGTGTGAATATGATGAAGGATGACTCGTCTCGTATTTTCTCATGTCTTGGTTGCGAAATAAGCTCTACAGTTTATTGTCTCAAAATCACTCTTTAAAACAAAATGGGCAAACAACAGGTTTACTAGTGATTTGATTAAAAGAGAAATGGTATTGTTTTGATGATCATCACGGTTCTATTATGTTGCATATAGTTTGAATGAGAATTTAAACTCCAGAATTGAAGTTGTATATGGTTATGGAATTGCATTACTATGATTTAGCGTTAAAGGGTTATGCACCATTGTTTAAGTTTAAAATTCATAAGTGTTTGGAGCATGGCTTCCCTAGCAAGTGTGGACATACAATATGTTGGTGCAAAAAGGTTGGCACACACATTAAGTTTGAAAACATAGTGTAAGGGTGGCGTATCCGACTTGCATTGACTTTGATATGGCTATGGTGGATTATGCGATGTATGTGCCAGCGTGCTCGTACTAGGCCATGGGTGATGGAATAAATGTGGATATGACATGCAATAATTGCACATCACTCTAACCTACCTCGATGGTTGCCACCCTTGCTATGTGCATTTGGTCATTTTTTTGGTTGTTACTACCTCTGTGTTGCTCGACTTTTGGAGAAAATAACATAGTTTTTTGTTTTTCCTTCGTGTTTTCCACAACGAGTATGAGTTTCTTGTCTTCCATTCATTATGCACTCTACTCCAAGGTAGAATAGATGGTTGGATATTAGATTTTTCTTGTTGGGTGATTTATTTCTAAATTTACAGTGGAAAATATATATGCTTTGTCTGTGCGAGTTGGTTGGGATGTTGTAAATGGTTTATGGTTCCTTTTGAATTTTTGGGTTATGGTTGCGCAATTGATATTGTTGTTCCCTGTCATATTTGAGCACTCTGGTTTCAGGATTGTTGATAATAGATTGGTTATGATGCTACATTTTTGGGACTGGTTATGGTAACTATGGTATGCTATGACTCTTTGTTTTTCTCCTTCTATAATTTTGAAATGGTTTTACCTCCATAAATAGAAATGGTGTTTTGGTTGTGATGAGTTATGTTTCTTGATGTGCCACACAGTCATAGGTGAATTTTTGGCCTCTGTTATATCTTTCCTTGTCTAAATTTTTATGTTTGTCATGTGGGTGTTTTTTGCAACCATGTGTAGTCCGAGGGAATTGTTGTTATGAATGAAATGGAGAAACAAGGTTTTGGTTTCCCCCCAGGTGCTGACCACGACCTAGTATGAAGTTATGTGATAGCTAGTTGGGTGAATGTGAAGCTTGGTTCTTGTTCTATGATTGGTTTTTTGATGGTTGCACTTTCAAAATTACTCCCACAGTCTTGAATGTATACAAGGGAAATTGTTTGGTGGCACTTTGTATTCGACTATGTCATAGTTGGTAATGATGGTGTTAGAGTTTTGTTTGTATAAACTCCATTAACTAATGCACTCTCCCTCCGGTCGGACCCGAACCTCTTTGGCTCCGTGGTTGTGAACACATGTTGTGATTTAATTTGAGTTTGATTCTGATTAAACAATGGATAAACCTATTACTCGTATCGTTGGTTGTGTGTTACCTATGAGGGTTTTTGGTCGATTTTTATTCGTGGATCATTGGTGAATAAATGCACTAGACCTTCAAACCCAGTCTATCACATGATAAGCATTGCAGGGTCGAAATTAACCTTGTGTCGAATTGTGGTTGGCATAGATTGCACTCCATCGTGCCCTTAGTTGGTCTGAGTTTTGTTACTGGGATCATTTTGTTGTTAAGTAACATATGAAATTAAAATCCTGCAATTAAAAGGAAACAAATTTTGCAATGAATGAAAATGGTTGTAGTGGTTTTATTTCAATGCTACAATGTTAAACATGCACAGTTGAAGATGACATGTATGGTGGAATAATTCCTACAGAAATTGGTTGATGTTAAAGATTTTATAATGTTTAATTAAATTAAACATAAGAGGCGTTTGAAGATTTTCAAGCTCTCCTTGCTATATAACTTTTGGATTATGTTATTTTATGTGGAAGTTAAATGGTTTGTATTGGTTCTTCTCGGCCCTACCTGTTGGTTGGATTTATTGTGCTTTGGATGTTATACAATTCCTTGCACCTTCGCTCAAGTAATAGATATATGTGTAAAGGAAAAGTAAATCTGGGAATTGTGGGGTGACGGTTCTAAGACTTTTTATATATATATTTTTTTGGATAGTAGGGTCCTGAGTTTGAATTTTGAAGACATATTTTTTTGGAATAATGACAGTGATTATTTGAAGGTAATAAATGCTAATTCATCAACATAAAAATAACCATCTCATCCCTGACCATTATATCACTTTTCACATATTACAAGCCCCTCACTTTCCCATATACATTTAAATTTTCTATGTTCTGTTGTTGTGAATTTCATTAGAATGAAAGGGGTTTTAAAAGGAAGAATATGGGCATTGATTTGTGTTTTGATGTTAGTGTCGTTGTTTTATAAAATTGCTTGAACAATACTTGTGGTGTTTCTCGACCATTATACCACTTTATGCTCATTACAATCCCCTCATCTTCCAAATAGCCTTGTTCACTGCTTGTTCGGACAACAATTTATTAGTGATTTAATGGATGGATCGCATGTGCTTTTGTGGTAAATGATAAGAGCCAAATTTTAATTCTATTTAGGTAGAGTTAATGCATGGCTTATTAAGAAATTTTCATGACATGTTTTGGATTATTTCTTCAGGATCAACTTTTTTAGCAGAGGCAGTAATGGTAGAGGTAACAGAGGCAGGGGAAATTGGCATAAGGGTCATAGAAGACCTCGGTTCTCCATACATTTTGATGTTGACCCCCATGAATTGAACCACCTTTTCCAAGCTTGGTTCTTCAACCTAATAGGCCAAGGGATCCTCCATCCTTGACCTGAAAGACCTCCCTTTCAAGCACATCAAAACTTATTTGGCATCTCAGTCCCTCCTCATATATCAATGAGACCATAACTGCCCACCAACAATGGTTGGCAAGAGATTGTCCACCAACATGATGTCCACCACCACGTTTGGCCCACTGCATCATTTCCTTTACCACCACTTCCACTACCTCCACCACTGATTAATCCAAATGTCCAAATAGCCCCTTTTGTCTCAACGATGCAGTCATCACATGCCGGTAAAAGATTAAAAAAAATGTACCCGAGCTTGTGCAGGACAAGGGGAAAGAAATAGCCACTCACTCCAACTCATCCAAATAATATGCCAAATCATTCTCCTCTCGCCTTCATATTAAGGATTATTTTTCTCATGTTATTAGTGTAGTTCATCCTGAAGGCTCTAACCAGTCAAAGGATATCACAAAAAATTCAAAACGAGACGACAGTGAGAAGAGGCCTAATGCCTCTCGTAGCAAATATGGATTTTGTTGATGATTAATGTTACTTTATATGTTGAAGAGAATATTTTTACTTCGATGAAGTTTTGGACTGCAAGCATATTTTTATACATTTTTTTGGGACATCATGGATATAATATTTTTTGGATATGATCAGATTCTATTTTGTTTATATTTAAAATATTTGATCATAATTTTGAAGATGGGAGTTACAAGGAGGATATATTTGAAATCTTATGAATGAATTTTTATATTTTCATGTTTGATGATTATTGAAGGAAATAATTGGGAGTCACAATGGGTCCCACATATTTAGTTATTGTTTAAGACCCTTATTTATATATTATTATTATTTATTTGTCTCAAACTAAATAGTTAAGTTAATTTGACTTAACTAAAGAAAGGTAGTTGAACTACCATAACTTATTGAGAAGGAATAAAAGTTCAATGAAGTGAAGAGACAAGGGGGGGAGAATAGAAGGAGAACTACATCCATAAGGTTTTCTCTATACTAGTGAGATATTTTCAACTTTCATTCATTTTGAGTTTACTAGAAAGCTTAATCCTCTTGATGACAAGAGGGTCTTATTGAAGGCAACAAGATTCAAAAACCGAATCACATATTTCATAAGCTTGTTTTAAAGGTGTATGCTTTATCTTTGATAGTCTGTGTATTTTTTTTTGTGCATGAATTGAATTTCATGGCTGATAAAGAATATCTTGCAGAGTCAAGTGACAAAATTTTGTGGCAAGCTGATCCAGATCTTTAGCTTTAGTTTTCTTCTTGATTGTTAGAATGTTTTTGTATGGTTCCCATCAAAGGATTCTAAATTTGATTTTGGTCTCTACCCTTGCAGGGGATTGTAGAGAGAACTCAGTTTTGTATAGATGAATGAAATAAATGAAAAATCAGATTAGTGTTTCAGTCTCACACATGTGTTTTAATGATTTGGTTCATTCTTTTACTTTGATCTCCATATACACATTTGTATAATTTTTGTACACATTCATGTAACTTTGTTTAATTTTAATTGTTTTGCATTGATATATACAAAACATAAAAACCAACCTTGGTCCTTTGTAATTAATACTTGTGGATTAAGCTATTGTTTTTTAGGCTATAAACCCCAGGTGACATTCCCGACTATCTTGTCTTAGCCTGGAAAGATTTGAAAATGATTGAGTAAGGTTTTCCATACCTTTTCCTCAACACTCGTGAATTTGACATTGCATTTCCTCATTCTCCAAAAGAGATATTTTGTATATTGGGACATTAGGTAAATGTTACTGAAATATTCCCCTGCGGATAGGTGAACTTTCCCTTGGATTATAGACCCCTCTACCAAGATAGAAAATTACATTTGGACACTACCATTCCTATAGATTCATTTTTTCCATCGAAAAAGAGAGGAGGGGAAGTATGATGTACCTCGTTTATGACGTTTTTCCAAGATACTTCAATCCACGAGCTTCAATCAATACCTCCAATGGACAACTAGAAACAAACGACTATCCCCTACTCTAATGGATTAGAAAAAATCAATTTATCTATGCAGATCAAGACAACCATAGAGGAGAACATGTAAACACATACTTGAAGGAAATAGGCCAAGTATATTAATGAGAACTTAAAATGGAAACTTACAATCTTCAAATGGTGTTGAAGCAAAATCTCTAAGTCCTCCTCGCCCATCCCTTGCTTAAAATATCCACAATCAAAATAACAATGATTTGTTGATTTCTCCTCCTTTCACCATGGAAATGCCTCCATTTTATAGGCTTTGAGAGGCTCAACCACTCTAAATATATTTGGAAATGGTTGAGGATATGGCTACATTAATTGTGATATCCTCCTTAGATGCAGCCATGGAGTCAAATTCGAACCAAACTAACCCAACCCATCCATAGTTGTCTTTAGAGGAAAGTGGGATTTCCTCCAAGATTCCCTCAACCAAATCAACACTCCCTTAAAGTGGAAAACATAGCGCTGCATCACCCCCCCCCCCATGATGGATAATGAGCTCTAGCGCTACCTATGTATGAGCAGGGGAGTGTTGATCTTCCAAAATGTCACCAAGATGATAAATTCCCTAGGAAAAATACCTGTTCCAACTGTCAAATGATGGGGCTTCTTCTTCTAACGTGTTTTAGGGGTTGTAGCAAGTGTTTTTATGGTGTTGTTTGAGATGTGACACTTAGTAAAAGTGAATGTGACACTTACGACACTTGCGACAATAAAAGTGTGATACTTGTGAAACTTACGACACTTGTGACAATGAAAGTGTGACGCTTATGACACTATCAAAGTGAGGAATTTTGATGTGTAACAGATTGCCCCCCAAAGTGTGAAGTCAGAAGAGGAATGTCGATGGATGAAACACTTTTAGATTCTTTGAAGCAAGGGTATGGATTTGGAGAACCTGGTAGAGGCTACAGACAACCATCAAACAATGTTAATATGTGTTCCATTCCCAAGACAAGTATACCTATGCTCGAAATATAAATGACTCAAATCACGACCACCAATAAATACATTGTGGATCCATGATGATATTGATTAAGGAGATGGTCACCAAAGATACAATGTGGATCCATCCCTCTATGAATTGACTTGCTCATAGCCACAAAAAAATACACAATGGAGCTACGATGTGATAAGAACATAACCACATACCAATACAAAGTGGAACTATGTTAAAACATGTATATCAGTCGAAGAATTTCCATCGCAACATGGGTGAAGTGTATATGCAGATGAATACTCAACCCAGGGTCTTCGTCTCGATCCTATAACAATATGAATATGTCTATGTGAATAGATGTTTTGATGTCGAACATGACAGAAACCACTTGATTACCGGTCATTGAGGTATATCGTTAACAAGTGCGAGAGAAATCACCATTGATGTCGATGACTCTCAAGGTACTTTAAAGTACAATCCAGTGAATGTGCATAATGAGCTGAAGTTGAACATTCATAGAATCAATCAGTCAGGGGTCATTAATGTATACCCACTTCCGAATGCAAGGAGGCCTACCATTGAGGCATGCAGGTCCCAAGGTACTGATGTGTTCCTAAGTCTATTTCTCGGATACATTGTTGAAGTCGTCAGGAAAAGACTCGTCGAAGGAGGTCATTGAAGTATCCCCCATCAATCGACATGAAACTTGTCACAGGAAAGTGATAAGATAGATAACAATGGACTGACATGGGTGTGGGAACTAGCAATATTGTAGATGGTTTACTTTTGAGTGAGGACTTTCATTGAACACCGGGACACAACATAAGACTTGGCAACATAGACTCAGAATGGACCAAAACATGATGCGACAAATGTTGGGACATTCTTTGGATGGGCCAAATGAGTAGAAATAATCATATGTTTGGTTCAATGCAGAGGCAAATGGATTAAACAAAGTTATCAACTTAACGAGAACTGTGACCTCAAAACGAGAACTCTGGCCCAAAAAACCCATATTTTTGCAAACAAAACATGAAACTCAACCCCCAAATCAAAAAGTGGTGCTACCGGTAGCACCATTTTTCAAACGGGGTCAAAATTACAACATTTTTTAAACATGGCCTTCAAAACTGATACAATAGCTCAGAAAAACCTTCAAATCGGCACCTAAATGAAAAAATAATGTTACAGATTTTTTTTCTCAAAACGTTAAATTTATAGATAATTTGAAATCATGTTTTTAGCAATCGGTACCATTAAAACCAAAACCTCAAAATCAACCATCAAATTGAAAAGTATTGCTACTGGTAGCACCCATTTTAAATTTGGGGTAATAAAATGACACATTTTTTAAAGTGGTAAACGAAATCATCGTTACTGTAAACAAAATCATCA
>JASDQU010100208.1:235215-248180 GCA_032191745.1 Picea mariana | reverse complement strand
TGGTAACTCTTTCCACTACTTCCTCAAAACTCAGAGTGCCTCGGAACACCCCTTTTGTAAATCAAGCCTCATGCATGGATTGTGGTTCTAACCTAACATATTTCATGTGCTCATATACCACATTTCGAGGGTCATGGGATTTGGGTTCCCTATGCAGAGGCACATCTCCTTAAGAATTTCAACTTCCTTATTGTCTCGATTCTTGTTCAATAGAGTATGATAAAATATGAACAGGAAAGATAGGCCAATACCTTTTGTTCTTTTTTGAAAGGTAGGTGGTGGACCCCTTCTCTACAGTTTGGTATGCAACCTCGCTAGCTAACTATTTATCAGTCACATACTTGGGTAACAAGTGAGGTGCTCACGTGGCCCCATAAATCTAGATGTATGTGTAATATTTCTTCATATACCAATGTTTGTTCTCTTTCAGACCCTTCATATCCCAGGGAGAGATCCTATGTGGGAAGAGGCTGAATATGGCCTTGTGTAAGGGGGGCATGAAGTAATCACATATATCATAGAAAAACTCATTGCAATTGACCTCCCATGGTTGAGAACAAAAGAAATGAATTGGGCCCTTATCTGGAGTCTAGGCCCAGTTAAATGTTGTGAACGTTTTCACTTCACATACAACATATATAAGATAAGAAGACATGTAGAAGCTGATATTTTTCATAATATTTGGATCTTGGTTGCATTGTGCGATGTTGAACGATAGAATGGATGCCCAATTAAATGCTTGGTCGTTATGGGCTACTCTGTAAGCCATGGGAAACCACTCCATCCTAAAATGGGTGTTGGTCTCATCATCGTAGAGCCTACGAGTCATGGTATTATGACCATGTAGGGTCTTTTGAGATATTTCTCTAGGATGTGTCTTTCACTTTTTTTACCGGCCACTCTTCATCATAGAACCAATCTTCCATGAGGGAATCAAAGTCCTCATGTTCAACTCTGAACTGTTCGAGAAAAGACACATTAAAGGCTATTGTAGGTTCTGGGGTTTGATACCTTTCCTCGATATCATATTATTTGAGTGAGGTGATTGGAATGCCTGGAGCATTTAATATCAACCCCATATCTTTCTGCAGATATGAGAAGCACCATCTAGATATGTCATTGTCTGGAAACAACTCTAGGAAAGTGGCTATAGTATGTATCCCACTCTTTTGTATATTAATATATGTATCAATGTCTAGATCGTCGGATGGGAACCTTTCATTCTAGAACATGTCCAGGATATCGACTTAGATGAGGGAGTGCTCGATTCC
The DNA here is from genome assembly GCA_032191745.1 of Picea mariana. Classification (NCBI taxonomy): domain Eukaryota; kingdom Viridiplantae; phylum Streptophyta; class Pinopsida; order Pinales; family Pinaceae; genus Picea; species Picea mariana. Next base: position 246,909 of record JASDQU010100208.1, on the reverse strand, counting down.
GTCATGGTTTTTGTTGTCGAAAACATTATAGGTATCAGGAATTGAATTTGGAACCTGCATTTCAGAAGTCTGTATCTTTCCCTTTTTGGTGATCATCTTGGACATCTCGTTACCTACACAACCAAAAAAAAATACAATTAACAAAGTCACCTTAGGGTTGAAATAATAAAACTACAGAGTATTAGTATCCTACTTGCTTAGAGGCCAAGAGAGGAAGTCAATCAAGCAGAGATAAAAAAGAATCACAGATGTAACTTTCGTTTTCTTCTTTACGAGCAAGTAAGAAATAACATGAGTCTTGGTGATTTTAAAATAATACTTCAATTCCCTCCAAACCAAAACTTAATCAATGAAAGGTGTGATACAACTTGGACATGGTTAGGGGAGTATCCAAAGAGTAAATGCATCTTTGGGCGATTGGCGGTTATAGTCATTAAGGTGCGAAATAATTTGAAAACTTGGGGGAAGCCGCAAAATTGTTGTCGTCGACAGTTGATGGGGGAAAGAGGTGTGGAATTAGTTGAGAATCACCCTCTGATGATGATAATTAGTTTATTAATTGATTAAGTGTGATTATAGAGTCTAAGTTTGACCAAAAACTCCTTAATGTTCAATTAGATGATCGTTGGGTGTTAATCCTTTCTTCATTAATGCTGACAAGATGTCGGGCTAGCCATGGGGGACACATTACTTAGATGTGAGTGAGATCTATGAAGGAGGAGTGATCAACGACGATTGGGTTCATATGGTTCGCAGGATGACAAAACGTGACAATTGGATAATAGAGAGAGATGTCATCGTCGATGGGGAGCATAGTTATATGAGAGTGTCTAGAGAGAAATTCATTGACAAAAAGTATTTTCCAAATAAAATTAGCCACTATTACCCTGCCACATGTAAGGAAAAGAAATCTTATTCATTGGTTGATATGAAGGGCCCGTGAGGAAGGTAGTTGTCGACGTGTACTTTAGGGAAAGGGCCACACAATCAGTTAGGCGGTGACTAGGAGAGAGAAGGGGTTGTCTTCGTCAACAAAACAGATAGGAGCATAAGGATGACAATGTTCTACTAATTTCCAACAATGAAATTATAAGGTGGCAGCATCAATGAAAAATGAATATGCTCTTATGTGCATATTTGAGAAGGGCCCGACAAAGAAAAGGTAAGAAGAGAATAATGTGATAAGTAGGCGGGGGAGAACTAACTTTAGTGCTTTAAGTTTTGAGCATGTAGATGAGGGTTAAGAGAAAGATACCTCATGAAAAAAAGAAAAGTGTGCATTCCCAGACTAAAATTAAAAAAATTTAAGTGGGGAATGGGTTGTTGTTCCATCACAACACTTCCTTCATATGTGTCTCCTTAAGTGCATATTGAAATCTGGCCACTAATCCTACAACTTGCATGATGTCTGGTCTTCTTGTTGTTGCATATAATAGGCTACCAATCATTGATCTATACATGGTTTGGTGTACTTCTAGTGATTCATCATATTTTATTATTTTGCATCCTGTAATCATAGAAGTGATCATAGGTTTACAATCTTCCATTCGAAATTTCTTCAACACTTCCTTAATGTATTTGGTCTGAGATATGAATATTCCTTTGTCTGATTTTGAAACTTGTAACCCTAGGAAGAATGCCAATTCACCAAGCATTGACATCTAGAATTATTTTTGTATTTCTATAGAAAATTGTTTTCTTAGAGGATTTAGATTACTTCCAAAGATGATATCATCCACATATACTACAACAATAATAATATTCTGATTTTCAATTTTAATGTAAAGATTGTTTCCAGTAGCTCCTCTTTTTTAACCTTACTATTGTAGATGATTATCAAGTCTTGAAAACCATGCCCTGGGAACTTGTTTGAGACCATACGATGCTCTATTTAATTTGTAGACATAATCTTTATTTTCTGATAATATAAATCCTTCAGTTTGTTCTATATAAACTTCTTCCTCTAGATTTCCATTTAAGAATGTTGATTTGACATCCATTTGATATATTTTGAAGTTTTTAAAACATGCAAATACCAAGAACATTCTGATAGCTTCTAATCTGGCTAATGGGGAAAATGTTTCCTCAAATTCAATCCCTTCTACTTGTGCATATCATTTGCACACTATTCTTGCTTTATTCCTTATAATGTGATGATCGTCATTAACTTTATTTTTAAAAATCCACTTGGTCCCTACCACATTTTTTTCTTTAGGTCTTGGGACAAATTCCTAGGTCTGATTCTTCTCTATTTGATCAAGCTCTTCATTCATGGCTTTGATACAATCTTCATTTTTGTTGGATTCTGTAAATGTTTTGGGTTCTATTAGGGAGAGCATTGCTTGTTCTTATTCATATGTTAGTCTTCTTCTTGTTTCAACTCCACCACTTTTGTTGCCTGTGATTTGACTTTAGTATGATCTCTTTGTACTCTTCTTGATGGTGTGTTTGACTCTTGTCTTGGTGATTCTTACTCTTCATTTTCTTCTTCAATTTTTTATTCTTCTTCTTATATTTCTTCAGTTTCTTCATCATCATCATAATCTCTTCTTCTTTCATAAACTTGTGAATTGTCTTGGGATTTTATTCTTCTTGATGTTAGATCATCCACCTTTACATTTTCACTTTCCATAATTTTGTGCAGCCTCAAATTATAGCATCTGTAGGCATTTTTATTGGATGAGTAACCAATAAATATACATTCATCTGATCCAAAATCTAATTTTCCTAGATTATCATCATCTCTTTTTATATAGCATTTTCTCCCAAAGAATCTGAAGTGTTTTATTGATGTTGGTCTTCCAAACCACAACTCATATGGTATCTTATCATGGTTAACTCTAAGTTATTCTCTGTTAAGTATATATACTATTGTGTATATTGCTTCTCTCTGATAGATATCTAGGAGTTTGGCTTCATTTAACATAGTTTTGGATGCTTCTTGGACAATTCTATTTTTCCTTTCAACAACTCCATTTTGTTGAGGATTTCTTGGAGATGAAAATTGTCTTCTAATTCCATGAGTTTCACAAAACTCATTGAACTCATATGAGGTAAATTCCCCTCCATTTCCTAATCTTATGCACTTGATTTTGAGATCAGTCTCATTTTAAACATGTGCTTTGAAAGCTTTGATTTTTTTGAATGCTTTTGATTTCTCTTTAAGAAAAGATACCCAAGTCATCCTTGTATAGTCATCAATGAATAAAATAAAGTAGTGCTCACCTTCCATGTTTTTAGTTCTTGTTGGTCCACAGAGGTCAATGTGAACAAGTTATAATGTTTTTGATGTAGAGTATTCTTTTGTCTTGAATCTTACTCTTGTCTTCTTTCCATGTTGGCAGTGCCTACAAACAAAGTTTGAAGGTTTAATCATTTTTGGCGTATCTCTCACAACTTCATTTTTACTAACTTTCATCAAATTGTCAAAACCTATATGTCTCATTCTTCTGTGTCATATTCAACTTCCGTATATTTGCCTCATTCAACATTTTTCTTCTTATTCTATGTTTAATATATATACATCGCTTGGTGTCTTGGGTGCAACAACCACTAAGTTTCCTAAGCCCTCTTACCTAATTTCACATTTTTTAGAGTCAAATATGAGTATGTGTACTTGATAACATGTTTGGCTTACACTGAGGAGATTAGGCTTCATATTTTAAACTAATAGAAAATTTTATGTTTTATCTATGTTATTTCTCAGACTGATTGTACCCTTTCCAAGTATCTTGGCAGAGACATTATCTCCAAAAGAAACTCTTCCTTTTTCTTTTCTTTTCAAACTGAGGAATTTTTCTTGATCTCCTGTCATATGCTTTGAACATCCACTATCAACATACCATCGACTCCTTTTATCTTTATCCTATAAGGCTACCTTACACTCAGTTTCCTTTTCTTCCATTTGTTTTTATTTCCATGCCTTCTTATTCTTTTCTTCTTGAAATTTGGAGGTCTTTATGGGATGCTTTGGTAGCCTACAATCAATATCTTTGTGACCATAATTGTTGCATTTGTAGCATTCAACATTGTAATCTTGTAATGGAGAGAATGAATTATAGTTTCTATTGTCTTGATTATTATTATTCTTGTTGTTCTTATAACCATATCTTTGAACATTCTTATGTTTGTTCTTTCCATAAGCTCTACAATGTAATTCTTTATGCCCAAAATTATTGCAAGAGAAACAATAACCAAGAAAAAGATGTTGATACCTTTTGGGGGAGTTCTTATTGTAGTTTTGTTCCTTATATATTCATTTTATTTTGAAGGGAGAGCATATTTATTTTGATTATAATCAGTCTTTATTTTGCTTTATTCCTTTTTCAAAGAGCTATGAAGGGTAGTTGCATAAGTTTTTGGATTTTTGTCAATTTCTTGGATGTAGAGTTGATCCTTTGTTAGACTTATTGTGATCATAACTCAATCCTAACTTATTCAATCCTAACTTATTACTTGATTATCTTTGATTGTTGAGAATATCATCCAATATTCTTGAACTATTTTCAAGTCTTGATTGGTTGTTTCCTTTCTCAAGTTCTCTTTTTAGAAAAACAATTTCAGCCTCTAGCTTTTCACAGTCTATTTTTTTTTCATTGAGTTGTTTACTTATGACCTCTTCAATTATTTTGGCTTCTTGGAGTTGAGTCTTCAAGTCAATAATGATTTGTTTTGATTCCTTGATGGTTATTGAAACTTCATTTTCTCTTTATTTTTGTTTTTCTTCATATTCTAATAGTTGTTCTCTTAACAAATTGTTCTTCTTTTTATATTTTCTCAGTTCTTCAAGAGCACTAATAAGTTATCCTTCAAGGTATACTTCCCCTTCAACTTCATATTTTTCTTCATTATCATCAGTAGCATTATTTTGAGTTTCTATTCCCATAAATAAAAGTTATGTCTCTTCATATTCACTCATGTCAGATGAACTATTGTCTTCTTTGGAGTACAAGTTTTTCTTTTTCTTGTAAAATTTCTTCTTGTTTCCAGTTTTTCTCTTCTTAATTTATTTATGGTTATAAGTATATTCATCATCACTATCCACCTGCTTGGGATAGGGACATTTAGAAGAAAAAATTTCAACTTTGCCACAGTTGAAACACTTGAAGGGTAACTTCCCTTTATATTTCCTAGACCCTTTCTAGAGTTTCCTTATAAAATTGGTCTCTTCTACATCCGATTTGTCTGAGTGATTTTCATTTGGCACATTCTCATGGTTCTTTATTGATTTTGATGCTTTGAAGGTTGTTTCCATTTTTTATGACTTTTCTTGCCCAATTCTCATTTCATAGGCTATAATAATCCCATGAAGCTCATCTATTGTAAGTTTTTCGAGGTCTTATCAATATTCCAAGGTAGATGCCTTGGCATCATATCACATTGGTAATGATATCAACACATTTTGGACAATAATTTTGTCTTTTAACTCGTCTCTCAATGCTCTGATTGAATTGACCATTTCATCCACTCTTTGAAAATATTTTGCAATGTTTTCTTCCTCTTTCATCTTCAGACTTTCAAACTACCCTTTGTATGTTTGAAGTTTTTCTTTCTTAACTTTGTCATATCCTTCATAGATGATTTTAATTTTTTCCAAATTTATTTTATTGACTTACAATGCATCACTTTTACAAATATGGGTTTTTCTAATCCACCCAGAATTGCATTAACAACCCTTGAATTATCATTGCAGATTTTCTTTGCAGCAACATCTGAAGGTGAAGTAGTTGGTGCAGTGCAACCATTTACCACATATAGCCAAACATCACATCCAAGATACATCAAATAAATTTCCATCCTGATACTCCAAAATGGAAATTCATTTCCTTTGAACAATGGTGCTCTGTTGGAGGACATTCCTTCTTGTTGATCCATTGAATTTCTTAGAATATTCCTTCAAGTGATTACACTATGGTAAAGGAACCTATTCTGATACCAATTGTTGGAATGTTGTTCAATACTGAGAGGGGGGTGAATCAATATTGTTTATTTTTCTCAAATTAAACTAATTCTTTAATTATTAATATATGAACCATAACAATTTATCAACAAGAATGTATAGAACTATGCATTTTAAATGTACCAATCATAAAAATTATATTTCATTTACAAGTTGCAGTTTGTAAGAGACACCAATCTCTCTTATTTTGAGCACCAACTCAAGGAGACACCAATCCCATGTTCTCCAAGCAATGACTCTCTGTAGATCAGGCTCTGACCTATAGATGAATCCAATCCTCTTTTTCTCAAGCACCAACTTGAGGAAGCACCAACTCTTTGTTTCAAGCTTCAACCTGTAGAGGACTCCAATCCTCCCTTTCTCCTCCCTTCCACCCTCACTTCATGTGAATGTTTCAAATTATTCCTTGGACTATGTCTATGTTTATATCTTATGAATTAGACAATAGAGACACTCTCCTTCCACTATACTTTTATCTTTATATATTATTCCAATAGGTATGAAATTTAAACATTATGTCTCTTTGTATGACCCAATGCACCTCTTTATTTAATTTAATAATAATGCTAACATTTTGTCATTAATTTTTTTATCTTTAATTCAAAATACTTCAAATCCCTTGTAAGTTTTTCATCATTAATGGAATATCTGGGTGCTAAAAATTGTTTACTTTTGTTGTAAAAGTTCTTTGAACAAACCCCGATCCTAAGGTGTTAGTTATTTTAATCATGAGTATCATTTATTCTTATTTTGGTCTCACACTTCCATATTGATCCAACGATCTACGATCAATATTCGTTTTCCACTATCGATCCATAGAATTCATGATTTCTATGGTTAGTCTAGTGATCTAATGATCATAGTCTGGGTGATTACAAATTATTCCACAAATCCTGCTTGTGTTCTTTTTCTAGGCTTTCTCTAAGTCTACTAGTTTTCCTAGGTGCCCAAACATTTGAGTAGGTGACCTCAACCATTCAATAATTGTTCCTCTACAGTTACTCCAAGCATATTGTATTTGTTGGATTATTGAAGATCAATATGTCTAATCTGTAGCCTATCCATCTCACCAACACATAATTATCTTTTTAAAACAATTATAACTATGGTTGTTTATAGGATGGGAAATTCTCGACCATTCAAGCCATAACTTGAGTTGGAAAATAAAATAGAGTCGAAAACCTGGAAGTCAAAATGGGAAAAATGAGTCGGCCAAAATGAAATTCGGGTCGAGGAAAAGTAAGTTGACCAAGTTCGAGTCAGAAAAAAATAAAATAGATTCAACCGCCCAGAATTCAAACTACGAAAAATGAGTCAGCCAAAATGAAAGTCGGGTCGAGGCAAAGTAAGTTGACCAATATTTGAGTCGACCAAGAGTCAAGAAATTCAAGTCGAAATTATCCAAGTCAAAGTCGAAGGTACTGCAATTCAAATTTATCCAAGTCAAAGTTGGAGGCAATGCAATTCGAAGTTATCCAAGTCAAAGTTGAAGGCAATGCAAGTCGAATTCGAAGAAAATGTAAGTTGAAGTTATCCAAGTCGAAGTCGAAGGAAATGCAAGTTGAAGTTATCCAAGTCAAAGTCGAAGGCAATGTAAGTCAAAGTTATCCAAATCGAAGATCAATAAGTCTAATAGAGACTCTCATACCAAACCCTTTTACACATTTTATTGAGCACCGGATTTTGATCTTTCCCCTTTGCATTTAAATAAGACAAATTTAGCATCCACAAGTAATCATTTTTTAGAAAATGCATGAGTTTAACAATATTATATGCACAATTTTTATGATGATGACCATAATATTGACCTCTTTACATCAATGATAATACCAACATCATAAACCTTCTTTGACATCAATTCCAACACCATAACATCATGTCCAACACCTTCATCCTTCAATCCGTCTATGCACTTTTGTTTTCAATATTTCATGATTTCTTCTAGGAGTTCCATTTCATGTGAATCCTTTCACACACTTCCTTTGCTTGTGTGCCAAATTTGTGCCATGTTGACATCAATGACAATGTATTCTCAACAAACTCCCCCTTTGTCATTGATGGAAACTCTTATTATTGAACTGCTCCCCCTATTAGTGTGCTCCTTTGGCCTTCACTCCCCCTTGTTGTATGATCCTCTTTGTCACAGTTGTATGTTTCTCCCCCTTTGACATCAATGGAAAAGGGAACTATCCTTCTAACTGTGCACATCCTGAGAGTAGCTCCCCCTATCAGAATTTTGTATTTCCTACTGCTTAATTTCTTGCATTTCTCCCCCTAAGGTTGGACAGGTCTTCCAGTAGCCTCCAACCTTTCATGAAGATTTATGCGCCTGAATGAGGAGTGGGAAGGACTCCCAACTTATATTTGAGGTACTCAAAGGAGTCCCTAGGTAATGGCTTGGTAAATATATCTGCAATCTTCTCTTTGGAAGGAACATATTCTAATTTAACCACCTGATCATGAACCTCTTCTATGAGAAAGTGATACTTGATGGGGATATGCTTAGTTTTAGAGTGTTGAACAGGATTTTTGGAGAGATTAATAGAAATTGCATTGTCACACATGATAGAAACAGGTTGATCACAAGGAACTTGAATATCCTTTAGATTATTGTTTATCCAAAACACTTGCATATATTATGTTGTTGCAGCTATATACTCTACTTCAGTTGTAGAGAAATAAATAGAGTTTTGTTTCTTGATGAGCCAAGATACTAAACAACTTCCTAGGAAGAATTCACCTCCAGTAGTGCTTTTTCTATCATCAATACTTCCTTCCCAATCTGCATTTGTATAAGCTCTGAGAAGGAGGTCTATTTTTTTGGATACCACAATCCATAATCAATAGTGCCTTACAAATACCCGAATATTCTTTTGACTGCAAGAACATGAGTTTCCTTAGGATTGGATTGAAATCTACCTAATAGACCCACTATTTGTATGATGTTAGGCCTTGAATATGTGAGATAGAGTAAAATTCCTATCATAGACTTGCACATGGTCTGATCAACTTTTGTAGCATCATCATCCTTGTTGGGTTTACAACTGGTAGTCATTGGAGTGCTTACTGGTGTGTAGTTTTCCATGACAATTTTCTTCAACATTTCCTTGAGATATATACTTTGAGAAATGAAAATTCCCTTTTCTAATTGATGGATTTGTAACCCAAGAAAGAAGGAGAGTTATCCTAGCATCAACATCTCAAACTCTTGTTGCATTGTAGCTGCAAACTTCTTTCTCATTAATTCAATATTACTGCCAAAAATAATATCATCAACATACACCACAATAATTAACAAATCATTACCTTCGACCTTAATGTATAATTTGTTATCAACAGTTCCCTTTTTGAATCATTGTTGTTGCAAATACTTATCTGGTCTATAATACCAAGCTCTTGGATCATTTTTTATCCCATACAAGGATTTCTTTAGTTGAAAGACATAATTATTTTTGTTAGTAAGCAGAAAACCTTTGAGTTGCTCCACATAAACCTTTTCCTCAAGGTCATCATGTAAAAATGTTGATTTGACATCCATCTAGTAAACTTTGAATTTTTTTGTAGCATGCAAAATCCAAAAACATCTTTATAGCTTCAATTCTTGCAACATGAGCAAAAGTTTCTTCAAAGTACACTCCTTCAACTTGAGCATACCCTTTGCATACTAATCTGGCCTTGTTTCTGACTATCTTTCCATCTTCATTTAGCTTGTTTATGTATACCCATTTAGTTCCAATTAAATTATTGTCATTTGGTCTTGGAAAAAGATCCCAAGGCTTATTTTTCTCTATTGGTCTATTTATTCATTCATGGCTTTGACCCAGTGATAATCCTGGCTTGCTTGAACAAATTTTTGGGGTTCAATCATGGACAACAGTGAAAAATTTGCAAAGGTAGATGTATCTATAAGTTTTCTTCTGGTTTGTACACTTGTTTCCTTATTTCCAAGAATATGACTTTATGGATGATGTTTTTGAATATACCTTGATGGGGTCTTTAGTTGTGATGTTTCCATTCTCTCTTATTCTTTTGAATCCTCTTTTTCTTGTTGCTTGCCCATTCCATTGTCTTGTAACTCATTGTTGATTGGCTCATCATATTTCTTATTATGGTGTTGATATCTCATTGGATTAAGTGGTACTTCATCTACCTTTATATATATTCTCTCAATTATATTAAGGAGCATTTTGTTATAGCACTTGCATCATTTACTTCTGGAGGAGTATCCTAGCAGATTTCCTTCATCAACTCTAGATTCAAACTTACCTAAGTTGCCTTCATTTCTTTTAATGTAGCATTTTCTTCCAAAAATTTTGAAGTGCTTTATTGATGTTGATCTTCCATGACATATCTCATAAGCTGTTTTATCATTGTTTACTCTTATGTGTGCTTTATTGAGAATGTTGATAGCAGTTTGAACATCCTCTCCCTAAAAGTTTCTGGATACTTCTAATTCATCAAGCATGGCCCTGACCATTTCTTGAATTGCTTTGTTCATTCTTTCCACTACTCCATTCTATTGAGGGGTTCTGGCAATAGCGAATTGTCTCTTGATCCCATGTTTTTCACACAAACTCTTGAATTCATCATATGTGAATTATCCTCCTTTGTTTGACCTTAGGCATTTTATTTTAATCCAATTTCATTTTCTACCTATGCTTTGAAGATTTTGAATTTTTCAAAAGCCTTGAATTTATGCCTCAACAATCCAACCTAATCCATTCTGGTATAGTCATCAATTGACAGAATGAAATGTCTTTCATCTCGTGGATATTGTGTACTTGTAGGGGCACAGAGATCTGTATGAATTAGCTCAAGAGATTGATTTGTGGAGTGTTGTTTTGCCTTGAATTGAACTCTTGATTGTTTTCCAAACTAACATGAATTGCAGACAATATTCTCAGGTTTGAATATCTTAGGCATATCTCTCATAGAATATTTTATTCCTAGCTTAACAAGTTGATTAAAACTAACATGACCTAGTCTTTTGTGCCAAATCCATCTCTCATCAGTTTTACCAATGCAACATTTTCATTTGCCTTCTTCTAGAAGATACACATTCCCTGAAGTTCTCATTGCCTTATCAATAGTATTCTATGTATTCGCATCCATTACCTTACAACTTCTTGAATGAAAAATAACATTGTTTATTTGAACAAAGTTAACAACTTAACGAGAAATGTGACCTCAAAACGAGAACTCTCGCCCAAAAAACCCATATTTTTGCAAAAAAAAAAAACATGAAAATCAACCCCCAAATCAAAAAGTGGTGCTACTAGTAGCACCATTTTTTCAAACAAGGTCAAAATTACAACATTTTTCAAACATGTCCTTCAAAACTCATACAATAGCTTAGAAAAAACCTTCAAATTGGCACCTAAATAAAAAAATATCATGTTACAGAATTTTTTTCTCAAAACATTAAATTTATAGATATTTTGAAATCGTATTTTTAGCAGTCGGTATCATTAAAACCAAAACCTCAAAATCAACCATCAAATTGAAAAGTACTGCTACCGGTAGCACCCATTTCAAATTTGGGGTATTAAAATGACACATTTTTTTTAAAGTGGTAAACGAAATCATCGTTACTGTAAACAAAATCATCAAATCAACCCTTATTTGCTTACTTTTAAAATCTTAGTTTATCACTCCAAACACAACATAATACATAATGCCATGAAAACAATACATTTAAAAATATATATTCAAAACTTTTTAATTTTTAATTAATT
>JASDQU010100208.1:198807-234801 GCA_032191745.1 Picea mariana | reverse complement strand
TATATATATATATATATATATATAAAATTTATCAAAAAAAATCAATTATATTTTTTTGATAAATATTTATGTTATTTAACTACAATGATTTTCTATGTATTAAGTAAAGGTAAAAAATGTGTTAAAACTGATATTTTCCACTATATTTAAAGGAGTATGGAACCATAAATTAATTAAGGAGACGAAAAATCGTATTTTCAAAAATGTAAATGGTAAAAAATATTTTTAAGATTGAAAGAAGCATGCGAAAATGACAAAACATTGTTGAAAAAAAATTGAAAATAGATGAAAAAACAAGCATTTAAAAAAAAGTGGAAACATTATATATCAAAAAATTTAAAATATCAAAAAACCACCTAAAAAGGGAGGGGGGTGCTACTAGTAGCACCATTTTTTAAACGGGGTAAAAAACTGAACCCCCGCAAAAATGAGAACTCTGCGAAGTTTTCGTTAAGTTGGTAACTATGTTTTTGGTCCCACATTTAACTTACACTTAATAAGTTATGTTTTAAACCATCAACATACAACACATCATGTGCTTTGGTCTTTCCCTTTTTATATTCATCTAATACAACAGTTCATCTTCCTTTGATTATGGTTGGAGCATTGTTTCCAAAAGTGACATTACCACATTTTTCTTTAGTTAAGAATTCAAACTTACTTTTATCTCATGTCATGTGCTTGGAGCAGCCACTGTCAATGTACCATTGATTTTCTTTATTTTTTGCCATATAGAGCTAGTACAGAATTATCTTCACTTTTACTTTTTCTTCCTCCAAACCTTGGTAAACTCTTCTTGTTTGTCTTGCCTAAATATAGGCAACAAGTTGCTTTTGCATTCACTTTCCTTGTGTCCAAAATTATTGCATATGTGGCATACAGGGTTATTTAGTAAAGGAGAGAAGGATTTATTGAAAGAATTTTGAACCATATCCTTTTGAGGTTTGTTGAATCTCTTTCCTATACTTCTATTATATCTAAAAAATACACAACTTACAACCTTATGTCCAAAGTTTCCACAAGAGAAACAATATCCATAGAAAAAATTTGGATGCCTTGGAATAAAAATATTACTTGAAGGAATCAGTCTTTGTCTGCCAACTTGATAAGGTTCAGGCGCCTATTGCTTCATTGCTTCATAGTTGGGTTGATTCAGTTCTAACTACTTCTTATTTTCATCTTTTTCTTGGTTAGGTTGATTGTTGTTTCCTTTGAGAAATTTTTCATAACTTGTAGGTTTCTCACTGGTTGTCATGTTGGTGCTTGAATCACCTTTGACAATTTTTAGACTTTCCTTATTTCCTAGCCCTACCTTGTCATATGGTGATATCTGATAGCTCATAATGTTATCTAGAGTTTCAAATTCTTTTATGAATTTTATTTGATTCTTGGATTTCTCTAGATCTTTTCTTAAGGAAACTATTTCTGCTTCTAGTTTTTCACGGATATTCTCCTTTTCTTTTATCTAATTTATCAATACTTCTTCCTTTCTTTTGGATTCTTCGAGCTAAATTTTTAAGATGACTATTTCTTCACTGACCTTATTGTCTTTGTCTTTGTAGACCTGCAACTATTATTTTCTTAGTTTGTTATTTTTCTGGAGTCTGGAGATTTCCTCCAAGCACTAATGAGTTCTCCTTCCATGTCTACTACAACTTCACACTCGTTTGTGTATGTTTGATCATATTTGTATTTTTCCAAATCCATGAGAAGTTTTTCATCCTGAATTAGATCTTGCTCATCTTCTTCTTCGTAAAGGTTGTTGTTATCCTCCTTTGAATAAAAATTATTCCTTTTAAGGACAAAAAAGTTAGCTTCTTCTTCATCTGATAAGTGTTCTAATGAATCATGATCTTGAGATGTTCACGATTTGATTGATTCTTTGAAGACTATATCCTTTAGATCTGGTTGTTCTTTCGTAATTCTCATATCATCATAAATCAGAATTCCATGCAACCTATCCATAGTCAATTTATCTAGTTCATGCATTTCTTCTACAGCTAAGAACTTTGCATCAAGTCTTGAGGGAAGAGATCCCAGTACGTTCTGAACTACCGTAGCTTATTTAATTTCCTCTCCATCCCTTTCATGGTGTTTACAGTCTCATCCACTCTGAGAAAGAAACCTACAATATTTTCATCTTCACTCATTCTTAGGATTTCAAAATGCATTTTGTGAGATTGAAGTTTGGCCAACTTTACTTTCTTGTCTCCTTCAGAAATGTTTACCAGTTTGTCCTATATTTCCTTTCCGGATTCCAACTGCATCACTTTAACAAATTTTGTTTCTACAAGTCCTCCTTGGATAGAATCCATAGCTTTTGCATTACTATAGTAATATCTCTTACCAGTTTCATTAGTTGGAAGAGTAGTTGGGATTTTATAACCATCTACCACACTTTGCCAAAATTCCATACCAAGAGACATCAAGTAGGTATTCATTCTGATTTTCCAAAATGAAAAAATTGTTCCATTGAACAGAGGAGGTATGGTTGAAAAATAATATTTATTGGCCATACTTTTTGTGTGATTTTCCTTCCAGATGTTAGACTGTAACTGAAGGAACTTACACTCTGATACCAATTGTTGATACTCATAGTAATACTGAGAGGGGGGGGTGAACAATATTGCATTAACCTTATGTATTTTTATTTCCTTTCAACCTGTTAAGTTATTTATAAATTCATACTTAATGATAGATATAAGAAGAAATCAAAATAGCCATATAAGTTATTTAGAAGTACGCACTTAATAAAAAATACAAGCAGAAATCAAAACAACAAAGTGAACACAGTACATAAATATTTTTACGTGGAAACTCAATGCGGGAAAAAACCATAAAACATTTTGTTTATGTTCTTTTGCAAGCACCAACTTACAAGTTATAAATTTTCATCTCAACAGGCACCCACTATTAGAATATAATGGATGTGCTCATTTTACCATTGACAATATCACTATTGTCACCCAACCATATGCCAAATCCACCCTCCGATCACCTTAACCTTGATAGAGAATCACTCTGGAAGAAAACCCTAGGCTAGATATCCAAACAAAGGGTAGTGCTCCTTTCCCCAAGGATAGTGCACCAACAAGAGCTGATCAGATAGTCCAAACCATAACCAAGAGATAGTCCAATCCAAACGTGATCTTCTAGCTGCAGCAGCTACAATGACATCTCTCCTCCAAACCTGGGCACAAAACTGGGTACTGCAGTGTGCACAAGTGTTGCTCTGCAAATTTGAGACTGTCTGTCAAATTGAAAACTGGCCTCCTATATTTATAATAATTTTGGCTAACTACTTGGGACGACTTTTCATTCTGGGTATCTGTCTGTTCAGTATATATTATTTCTTCTGGACAACTTCTTCTCTTGGAGGCTAATAACCTAATACAAGTTAACTTCTTGAGCTGACATGTCTTCTAGGGTTATTAGCCAACTCATTAGGGTTTCTTCTTGCTTCCCGAAGTATTCTATTCTCATCAGGTTTACATGTGGAGGTAAAAACCTCCCTCATCTACCATAATATCAACACTCCCTCCTAGCTAGGGAGGTATTATAGGTAATGGTCTTGAGCACAAAACATACCATTCACCTGGTAGCATCAACATAGTTGTATAGACTATCTCAGGACTAGATCATGAGCACCATCATCACCATCAATGTCATCAAATGCATCATCTCTCGGAACCATACTCTATCTGAGTAATCATACATGATACTCACTCCACAGAGTGACACAAGAACCATTCTTCTAATCTAGAAGAATAAATGTTCTGAACCATTTTCTGTCTAGGAAATATCTATTCATTGATCATCCATCTAGCTGATAATCATTTTCAACATTGTTGATAGTCTTCAAGTCAATTGGAACAATATCATTCAATAGAACACAACTGTGTCTATCCATGGTAGTACACAACTACAATCTAGTGGTATACTACCACACCAAGTATCACACAGATACTTGATCAAATAGTGGAACACATCCACCATAGTAGTATACATCTACTGTTTAGAAACATATGGTCTTCATAACAATCATCTGATACCAACCTACACAGAAACAATGTTATGATATAAACCGAATCATTTGGGCCATTCTTCCACTCACATCTGTGAGATCTCGGAAGAGTATCTTCCCTCAAAAGGTAAGACATCAATGATGAGCTATTTGGACTATTCTTCTCAAGCAAGGAAGAATAACTATCCTGATTTCTGAGTCTGGACCATTCCCCACCCTGGGCCATTCCTTTGACACTAAACAAAGTGTACCCTGGAGAGAATGAGTCTGCCCTAAGGAATGTTTGTCCCTGATTGTTGAACATGGACCATTCCCCACCCTAGGCCATTCTTCCAACACTGAACAAAGTGCAACCTGGAGAGAATGAATCCACCCTAAGGAATGACTGTTTGGATCATTTCCAAAGGAAATGACTATCCTGCACCAACCTCCAAAATGAATCGTTCCCCATGTTAACCACAATGGGAAATCGTTGTCTGGTGAGGCGAGCCAGTCTTCTTGAGTAACCCTCAAGAAGAGAGACTTCCCTAGAACACTTCCCATGTTAACCACAATGGGAATTCGATGTCTATGGTACATCACCAATCTGAACCATTTTCCGAACTAGAAAATATATGTCCGTCATAAATCTCAATCCACTTTCCGAATTGGAAAGAAACTGCTCATCCTGGACCATTTTTTGAACTAAAAAATGATTGTACATCAATCAATAATACATCAGTGATCCCTCCCAACCTAGGAGTCATCTCTTCATTTTTCAATAGGGAAGTCACCTCCATGAGCTCCATCTTGAGTACACAAACTCTTTCATCTTGGACAAAAGATTTACCAAAATGTCTTCTTATCTACTCATCTATGGAGATATGTATTGGAGAACCACTTTCTCCTTTCTGGACTTCATCATGGATAATGTAATGCTTGATTTCAAATGTACTTTGGTCTAGAACACTTGTTTTCTCTGAAGGCTTCATGTATCTCTGATTAATAAAGTATATCATTGTTGGAAAATTGGAACATATCCATGTGGCACTTATTTTGTCATCATGAGATATGATCTTCTTTGTAATCATCTTGATACAATATCTCTGTTATAGAAAATCATCACCACACTTCTACTGTGCACTGGAAGTTCTCCACCAAGTTATCTTCTTCCGTCTGCATACAAGGGTCTCTTTTTGGTATGCTTCAAAGTCTTGAGGTTGTTCTTCATACACTCTTTGTTCAATTGCTCTGGAGAATAGTCTTTGCATTCATCTGATGTAGAATTCCAACCCATGGATATTGTGGATGATATAAAGACTCATGTAGAGGTATGTATGGTTTGTTGGAACAAGTAATCATCGTAGTATTATCCCTCCATCTAGGAGAACCTCTAGTTCTGGATCATGCAATGCTTGCATATATACAATGTTCTTCATCACAACTTTCATTTCCTTTGCTTGATCATATCAGGTTGGTAATCTTGTGATTCTTAATACATTGACTCGTTGTTATGGATTCTCTTTTTCTCTTGGAATATTCATGTTCTTCCTGATGTTTTTATTTAGCTCTTGGGTCATGGAGTTTATTATAGATTCCATGCCCTAAATATTTCACTTCTTCCTTTCATTATAGAATCATGGATGTGGATGGAAAACTAGAGATACTTTAAGGCTTCTCTTCGAAGAATACTTCTTCTGAGGTTGAACTGAACACGTATTGTCTTTCATGGTTGCTACCATGGATATATACTTCATCATATTCAATGGATCATAGGATTAGCTCCCTCCTAATCCTTGCTTCATGTATGAATGGATTCTCTTCTTTTTGGTGATATATAATTGGCTCCCTCCATCTAGGAGAGTCCACGCTTCCGTCTGCATCCTTATTCCCTTCAGCAAAGTGTTATAAGTCTTTCTCCAATTTCCTCTTGATTGTTGACTTCTTTATGTCTTTGCTTCTTCTAAGTCTCTTTAGGATTGATTCTGATTTCGGATTATCTTGTAATAGCTTTCACATGATTTGTTTGATGTATTTCATCATTTCATGTGTATTAGATGACTTGTATAATGATAGAAATCCTTATCTTGTTGTTCTTCCATAAGTATAGTTCTTCTTGGAACATATTATCTTCTAAGATATAGATATACAAGATATGAAAACAAGATATGTACAAGAACTAAGAAGAGTATTGTTATCTTAAGAAGAAGAAGTCTCTTTCATCCTTCTTAGTCTTCTTTGTAGGTTCCTTTTCTTCGACAACTGATGCTTCATGTTTCTCCTTCCTTTTCTTTAGCTCAGGACAATGATTCTTGTAGTGACCATACTTTTGACAGTTGAAGCATTGTATTTCTGAAATATCTTTCTCTTGATTTTTCTTTCTCCTTGAACCAAACTTCCTTTTGTTCCTGAAATTCTTGAATCTTGGTGTGAAGGCTTGATCATCGTACTTATTTTGGGGTTTCTCTTTTGCACTGATCATGGATTCTTCTTGATCACAACAAGTCCAAAGTTCTTCAAATGTAGGATACTCCTTTCTTGTGTTCATGCTTGCGTCAAATGCATTCCACGTCTTGGGAAGACCATTGAGTACTATGTTTACCAATTCCTTCTTTGAAATGATCTCTTCAATGGATTGTAGTTGATCTCTTAAATGGTAGATCCTCACAAAGTATGATGTTATGCTATCATCATCATTCATCTTCATGTCACAAAGCTCATTCTTTAGACTCATTATTTGTCCAATGTTTCTGACTGAGAAGAGGTTTGTTAGGGAATTGTACATCTTCTTCGATGAGTCAAGATGGGATATGTAGGGTATCAAGTGGTATTTTATAGAGTCCACTATGATACTCATGGCATTGATGTCACCGTCTTTGAACTTCTCCATAACTGCAACGTTCTAAGGTTCCTTCTCTTTTCCTTCTTCAAACTCTGGTTTCGCGATATTTCCTTTCATGATATCCAGGACTTTATTCTTGGCAAGGATGAGGTCAATCCTTGTCTTCCAAACTCTGAAGTTAGAATCTCCATCTAACTTGTTTTCTGACTTCATAGAGTAGGTCATGGATTCTTTGACTTGGTCAACCCTATATTTGACCAAAAAAACTCAAACTTGACGTCTTGGCTTGTGAGAGTACCAAGAGATGAGCTAGGCTAGGGTGCACTGATCTATCTGGAAATTAGGTCAATCCCTTCACTTAAGGTGCCTCAACGAGAGGATTAGGGTTTCTGCAACTACACCTGCTAGTAACCCTAGTTGAAGTGCTTTGGTGATTGTTCCTGCTAGAAACCCTAGCGGCAATTCTTCAACAAGCTTAATGTCCTTATGGCTATGTTTCCTTCCAACGGTTAGACTGAATGAAGGAGGTGTGGGCCCATAACCTATTAGAATATAATGAATTTGCTCGTTTTACCATTGACAATATTGCTATTGCCACCCAACCATAGGCCGAAGCCACCCTCCAAGCACCTTAACCTTGACAGAGAATCACTCAAGAAGGAAACCCTAGGCTAGATATCCAAACAAAGGGTAGCGCTCCTTTCCCCGAGGATAGCGCACCAACAAGAGCTGATCAGATGGTCCAAACCCTAACCAAGAGATAGTTCAAGCCAAACGTGATATGCTAGCTGCAGCAGCTGCAATGGAAGCTCTCCTCCAAACCTGCACACAAAACTGGGCACTGCAGTGTGCAAAAGTGTTGCTCTGCAATTCTAAGACTTCCTATCAGAATGAAGACTAACCTCCTGTATTTATAGTAATTCTGGCTAACTGCCTGGGTTGGATTTTCATTTTGGGTATCTATTTGTTCAGTATATATTGTTTATTCTGGTTGACTTCTTCTATTGGAGGCTAATAACCTAATACAAGTTATGTTCTTGAACCGACATGTCTTCTAAGGTTATTATCCAACTCATTAGGGTTTCTTCTTTCTTCTCGGAGTATTCTATTCTCATCAGGTTTACACGTGGAGGTAAATACCTCCCATAGCTACCATAATATCAACACCCACCTGTCGCAGAAAATGAGGACATCAGTCCTATGAGGCACTAACTTGTCACAGATCATGAGGAAACCAATCCTCTCAGGAGCCAACCTGTTACAAAAATGAGGACACCAATCCTCAGTGAGCTTCGACTCACCCTAATAGCACCCTTGCCACCCTAAACTCAGAAAAATCTATCACATCACTAAATCTTTCAAAACATCCTGAAAATTTTACATTTTTGTTCCTATGAACTGTTACAGTATCATCTTCCACCTCACTTCACACACACATCCACGATCAGAGTGCATTCATACTTACACTAATTTTCCTGAGTTTTTTTTCCTGTATGTGGACATGTAACAATTACAATGTAGACAAACTTTTACCACATCAAAATCCTATCAATTACATTTTTGTCTAAATAAAGTATGACAATTATATTGTGAACAAACTTTGACCATATCAAAATCATGTCAATTATAATTTTGTCTAACTAAAGTATGTGGATGCATGATTTTTACATTGTGTACAATCTTTGACTAAATCAAATGGACCAAGTATTCCTACAACTATGCTCCATATTATCAGAACATCTCCTAAAGAATGACGCAATAATTTCATTTTGGTATACAAAGAATCCACTCCACAGATAGAACCAGAGAGAAAGAGTCAAGTCACAATTCTTCATCCTGTCCCACGTGTCTTGCAGTTTGCTTACTGAATCTCCCCATCAAACTGTAAGTGCCCTTGGTGACTCATTCTATCGCATTCTACTTCGAACTTCATTTCATCACACTCCACTACACCACTCGTCGCACTGGCTCAAGGTGGCATGTTGTTTGTCATCTGTGCAATATTCCACACACTATGTCGTAGTTCACTCTATCATTTGTCACTTGCTCAAAACATCGTCACACTACGGTATAAACGTTCATTGAGTCATTATGCGATCATGGACAAGGGAATTTGTTGTATTCCACTTCACTTTTGAAATGCATCGTAGGTTATCCTCCTATTCTATGTGCATTCTTGGAAGACTTAATCACTTCGGTGATTTCTTTTGTGTTGTTGACCCATTCGTCCTTCAATCCTTCTGTGCACTTATGTTTTCAGCCTTTCATGATTTCTTCTAGGATTTTCATTTCATGGGAATCCTTTCATGCACTTCCTCTGCTTGTGCGCTAACTTTGTGCCATGTTGACATCAATGACAACATATTATCAACACTTAGGATATTGATTTTCCATGCACATAATATCCAAAAGATATGAGGACATGTGAAAATCTAGAAATGTTCCAGGCTCAGATCCCTTGACGGTTGTGATAGACTATTAATTTTGCTAACAAGATATCAACTCAGTTGAATGACAACCCTTAGTCTGCACAATAGTGAATTAGGGGAATATATGAAAAATGGAATTTGGAAGCATCTGACTCTCCATACAATTTGCAGAGCATAGTCACGATATACTAATATGTCTTCCTTAGTGAAGTTTTGGGGTACCCGTTAATTGGTCTATGTTTGAATGATTTATCTGGTTTGTACTAGATGTGGAACAAGTCTTTTTCCATGCGCTTGAATCCATCTAACAAATTTTCATCTAAATTTCGGGTTCCTTTCTCTAAATGGTAACATTTTTCTAGATTTGTAGGCTAGAATGAAGCTATGGGATCTCCCCCAACATTGCATATGTACTTGTTATCCAAGTCTACATGCTTGAGAATCCAAGGAATTGAATCTACACAAGTAAATATTGTAGCGCATGTTGCCACTCTGTGTATTCTTGATTTCGTGATATTCTTGAAAACTTTAAGCTCATCTTGGTATTCAACATCGATGAGGATATTTTTATTTTTAAACAATTGGAAGCCATTACCCCATTTGAGCGAGTCCCCTCCTTTTCATAGCGTTCCCGTAGTGTCATCAAAAAATACTCCTACGATACCAGGTTCATCTTCATGTTGGCTACCAATCCTAGAAGCCTCTGTGGCCATTGCTTTGCTTGTTACATTATTTTGTGGAGACATCTATGATCCTGAAACACATACATGAAATTAGCCGGGAAACAAAAATAGGAAATAAAAATAAGCATGATTAGATCATGAGCTATAAACATATGCATAAAGATGAATTTGCCTATTTAACCCATGTGTCAATTACCCGAAGAGTCATTTGTATCGATGTTAGGAGAGAGATAGTGATCAGAGGATGACAACATGATTGGAGACATTATGAAATATTTTTTAGGGATATTAGATTAGCTAGGAGGAAGACTCCTAGCAGGTTGGCAAGGAAACTGTTATCTTGGTCAATAGGGAGAATTTTGAAGTCGAAGCAGTTTGTGGGAACTACTCTAGTACACACCAGAGTGGTTCGTGTAAAGTGAATTGGTGGACATTGTTGAAGTTTGTATAAATTCCTTTGGTTAAACCAAAGGAGTCATGTTAATTCTTCTGGGGGACATTAGCAATGATGACATAAAGTTCTCTGGTAAAGAGTGGAGGAAATCGTCTAAAGTATCTCCTAACAACTATCAGCAAACATCATGTAAATATCTTTGGGTGATGACCAGAGGCAATCTGATTAAGTGTTCTCGTGGAAACCAGATAGGTTCTCATTAAGTCCTATGATATAGGAGGGGATTGCACAAAATCCTCTGGATGGACCTAAGACAATCATGTTAAGTGTTTTGTAGAACACTGACAACCAACCTTAATGCTACGGGGCTTTCTTCAAGGGTTGACATCAATGACAACCAAACTTAATCAACAATCTCCCCCTTTTTCATTGATAGCAACACTCTGATGCAATACTGAAATCATATCACTCATGCTCCCCTTCGAACCATGCCTCTGTCCTCTACATCTGATAAATCTGCCTCTATCATCTCCATCTGATAAATCTTCTCCCCCTGGAACCATGCCTCTGTCCTCTGCATTTGATAAATATCTCCCTCTTTGTCATCAATGGCAAAGGTATCTTTCCAGCCGGGGTTGCTCCCCCTAACTGAACTGTCCTCTTATGGTGCTTCCTCATGTACATCTAAGACATATAAGATAAGCATTAAAAAAGAATTCATTTTGGAGTAGAAATAACTCCAAGTC
This sequence comes from Picea mariana, assembly GCA_032191745.1. NCBI lineage: Eukaryota > Viridiplantae > Streptophyta > Pinopsida > Pinales > Pinaceae > Picea > Picea mariana. The sequence continues at coordinate 223,704 of JASDQU010100208.1, read as the reverse complement.
TTTGGCGAAGATATTCAAAGGCTTCCCCTGGAAGTGGTTTTGTAAAGATGTCTGCCACTTGTTCTTTTGTTCCCACATACTCAACTCTGATGTTCCTTTATGCAACCTGTTCCCGTAGAAAGTGATACTTGATTGGAATGTGCTTCGTCTTGGAGTGCATCACCGGTTTTTTTGAGATACCGATGGAACTTGTATTATCACAATATATTGGAATGGGCTCATCATACTCAACCCGTATATCTGTCAAAGTTTGTTTCATCCAAAGAACCTGTGTACAACATGTTGTTGTTGCAATATACTCTGCCTCGGCTGTAGATAGAGATACTGATGATTGTTTCTTTCTTATCCATGATACCAAACACTTACCTAAGTAGAACGTTTCTCCACTAGTGCTCATCGGTCATAAATACAACCTACCCAATATGCATCTGTGTAGGAAATAAGTGATAGATCTTTTCCTTTTGGATACCATAATCCAAACTCTTTTGTTCCTTTGAGATATCTGAAGATCCTCTTTACTGCTAATACATGTGATTCCTTTGGTGCTGCTTGAAATCATGCCACCTGTCCAACTGCCTGCATTACATTTGGTCTAGATGTTGTCACATATAGTAGGTTGCCAATCATTGACCTGTATTTCCTCTGATCTGTAGACTTGGAATCATTATCTTTGCTCAACTTACAACTGGTTTGCATGGGAGTGATAATTGATTTGCAATCTTCCATTCTGAACCTCTTTAGCATTTCTCTGATATACTTGGTTTCAGAAATAAAAATTCCTTGGTTGATTTGACGTATCTAAGGTCCCAGAAAGAAGGATAGTTCTCCAAGTAACGACATTTCAAATTCATTCTGCATGTCTTTTGCAAATTTCTGGCTTAACCTGTCATCATCACTACCAAAAATAATATCATCAACATAAACTTCAATTAATAAAATATTACCTTGACTTACCTTGATGTAGAGGTTGTTGTCTGCACTTCCTTTTCTGAACCCTGCCTGCTGCAGATACTTATCTAGTCTAGAGTACCATGCTCTAGGAGCCTATTTTAGACCATACAAAGCCTTCTTTAATTTACACACATAGTCTGTGTTCTATGACAACTGAAATCCTTCTGGTTGTTCAATGTAGACTTATTCTTCAAGTTCCCCATTCAGAAAAGCTGATTTTACGTCCATCTGATATAGTTTAACATTTTTGGAGCATGCATAAGCTAAAAGAAAACGGATTGCTTCCATTCTGGAAACTGGGGAAAATGTATCTTCAAAGTCGATTCCTTCAATCTATGCATATCCTTTACATACCAATCTAATTTTGTTCCTTGTAACATGTCCATCTTCATTCAATTTATTCCTGAAACCCCATTTTGTGCCAATCACATTCATATTCTTTGGTCTTGGAACCAATTCCCAAGTGTCATTTTTCTCTATTTGATCCAATTCTTCATCCATTGCCTTATTCTGAAATTCATCCTTGCTGGCTTCTTCAAAACAATTTGGTTCAATTGTAGATAAGAGTGCTAGGTGTGTTTGTTCTGGTGAATGGATTTTTCTTCTATTCTCAACTCTTGCATCTTTGTTTCCAATAATCTTATCTAAAGGATGATTCTTCTGTACTCATTTTCTAGGTGTCTTTGGAGATACTTGTTGAACTTTCTCTTATGCTTCTGTCGGATTCTCTTTATTTTCATCTTCCTCTTCTACTTCTTTTTCATCTTCTTCTTCGAAAAGTTGTTCCATTGATTTGTTTTCTTCTTCCTTTGATACGAAAAGTTGTTCCATTGATTTGTTTTCTTCTTCCTTTGATTCTGGTCTGCCTGTTTAATCTTAGATTGTAACACTTGCATGATTTCCTTGTACTTGAGTAACCAACAAGTATTCCTTTGTCCACATGAGATTCAAAATTTCTCATTCTTCCATCTTCTCTTTTGATGTATCATTTGCTTCCAAAAACTCTGAAGTGCTTCACATTTGTTGGTCTTCCTTTCCATAGCTCTAAGCTCGTAGGGAGTTTTATCAGTGTTGTTTCTAAGTATTACTATGTTTTGAATGTGAACTGTTGTATGCACTGCCTGTGTCCAAAAAATATCTGTCAACTTTGAATCCATTATCATTGTTCAATCCATTTATTGTACTATCCTGTTCTTTCTTTCAACAAATCCATTCTATTGAGGTGTCCTAGCGACGGAGAATTGTATTTGTATTTCATGATTGTTGCAATAGTCCATAAATTCCTTTAAGGTGAATTCTCCTCCATTATCCGATATTAAGCGTTTGATTCTTGAATCCATCTCATTTTCAACCATTTCCTTGTAGATCTTGAAGTTTTCAAAAGCTTCTGACTTGTTCTTGAGAAAGCAAACTATAGTCATTCTTGTACAATAATCAACTAATAACATAAAGTATCTCTCACCTTTTAATCCTTTTGTTGTAGTTGGTCCAATTAGATCAGTATGCACAATCTCCAGTGGTTTTGTTGTTGAATATTCCTTTGATTTAAACCTGGTCTTTGTTTTCTTTCCTTGTTGGCAATGCTTGCATAAAGTGTTGGTTGGTTTCGTGATCTGGGGCATTTCTCTTACTACTTCTCTTTTACTGACTTTCACAAGGTTATCAAAATGCATGTGACCCATTCTTCTGTGCCATAGCCAACTTTCATCTTCCTTTCCTAGACAACACTTTTCATTTCCAATTTCGCTTAACACATATATGTTGCTTGAAGTTCTTGCAGCTGTAGCGACCAATTTCCCTGAACCTTCTTTTCTTATCTCACACTTTTGTGAATTGAAAGTAATTTTATGACCTTGGTCACACATTTGATTCACACTTGAAAGATTATGTTTCATATCTTCTACTAGTAGAACATTTTCTACCTTTTCATTCTTGTTCCCAATTCGGACTGTGCATTTTCCAATGATTTTGGTTGAATCATCATTTCCGAAGGAGACTGATCCATCTCTTTCCTTTCGTAATGTAAGAAACTTGTATTTATCATCTGTCATGTGTTTTAAACATCCACTGTCAACATACCAACCATGTTTCTTTTGTTTAGCTTGTAGAGTGACTGTGCATTCTTCATTTCTATACTGATCTTGCTTTCTTATCCATGTAGTTTTTTGAGGTCCTTGTTTGTGACTTTGTTGAGGTTCTTTAGGAGGGACTGTCATTCTGCAATTTTTGGCCTTGTGTCCAAAATTGTTACATTTTTAACATTCCACTTCAGTGCTCAAATATTCAAACCTATTGTAACTTTGTCTCTGTGTTTCACTAGTTCTTCTTGAATAACCCCTTTGTGTATGTCTCTCAAAGTAGTTATTGTTCATGTTTTTAACTCTGCAATTTACAGCTTTATGTCCAAAATTATTACATGCATAACATAAACCAAAAAATATAGTTTGATACCTGGTAGTTGAAGATATTTAGAAAGGAGGTGCTCTTATGAATCCTTCTTCTTCTTGAGGCCTATCTATCTGTTGATGATTCTGAAATATGAATCTTCTCGATGGAGGAGTGTCCCTGCAATCTTCCTTGTATATCTTTGTGTCCCCTTTGATTGTTTCTGCATAGCTTTTTGGATTTGTTTCTTTCTCTGTTGTTTTGGAGCTTGATCCCTTTTCTATTTGATTGTATCCAAGTCCAGACTTGTCAATATGAGATTTTTTACTGTTGATAATGTCATCCAAAACTTTTGAGCTATTCTGCATATTTTTATTTTCAATATTCTTTCTTAGTGTGACAATCTTTGCTTCCAGGTTTCCAATGATCTTGTCCTTTCCTTCTATCTATTATTTGAGTGATTCTTCAATTCTTTTATCTTCTTCTATTTGAACCTTCAACTTTGTGATCATCTGTTCTAGTTATTGAGTGCCTTTTTTCTTATCTAGTTCTGCTTGTAGTTTCTTGTTTTTCTTCTTTTCTCTTCTGATAACTTCTATGGCACTCATTAATTCTTCTCGGAAGTCAACTTCTGCCTCTTCAATTTCTTCTTAATATGCTTCTTCATATTCTTCTTCGGAGTCTTCTTTATCAGAGTCTTCTACTACCATGAATAGAACTCCCCTTGTTTCACTGTCACTGACTTCATCTTCATCTGATGATGAGATGTCTTCTTTAGTGCAAAAGCTTTTCTTGAAAACTTTCTTTGTAGTTCTTTTACCTTTATATGTTTGTCTACCTTTTGAGTAACCTTCATCATTTCTCTTTTTCTTATGAATACATTCGTTAGCAAAATGACCAATACCATCACAATTAAAACAAATTAAATGAATCTTACCTCTATACCTACCGCTGGTTCCCTTGTTCAGTCTTTTGACGAAGTTGGCCACTTCTTCATCATCTTCCGAAACGTCGTTGTTGTTGCTATACTCTTCTTGTTCCTTTTTCTTTTGCTTTGATCTTTTGGATGCTTTGAAGGATGCTTCTTTTACATCTGGATTTTCCTATTCAATTCTCATCTCATATGCTGTGAAGATTCCATGCAGTTCATCCATGATTATTGAGTTTAGATCTGATCTTTCTTCTAATGTTGATATCTTAGGGTTGAATCTCATAGGAAGAGATCTTAGTACCTTTCGAACAATTACAGTTTCTTCAATTTCTTCTCCCAATCCTATGATTGCATTCACCGTTTCATCGAATCGTAAGAAGTAGGTTGTGATATCTTCATCTTCCTTCATTTTTAGTTGTTCAAACTGACCTCTGTAAATTTTAAGCTTTGTTGCTTTGACTTTTGAATCTCCTTCATAAATATTTCGAAGCTTGTCCCAAATTTCTTTAGTAGATTTACAATGTGCAACTTTGGTGAATATCGTATCACTGAGACCATTCAAAAGTGAATTTTTCTCTTTGGAATTATTCTCACCGAGTTTCACTACTTTGTCATTTGTTGGTGGAACTACCGGTGCTGTGTATCCATCTACAATTGATTGTCAAACTTGAAATCCCTGTAGATGTATGTATGTCTTCATCCTTATGCTCCAAAAAGCATATTTATGTCCATCAAACTATGGTATTCCATTTTTATACGATTTGGTACTCTCCATGATCTACCTTTCAGTGGTTAAACTGATTTCTAAAGGAACCTTCATTGATACCAATTGTTGGATTACTGAGAGGGGGGGTGAATCAGTAATATCATAATTATAATCCTTTTTCTTTAAATGTTATATCAATGTAGAATTATCATCCAATAATGAGAAATAATAAATAAAAAATCACATACATACACAATACACCGGTGTTTTACGTGGAAACCCAAATCGGGAGAAAACCACGAAATCCTTTTTGTTATATGTCTTGAGGAATTACATTCATTGGAAGCACCAACATCCTTTGTTTTCCAGCTGTAACTGGAAGGAGGCTCCAACCCCCTATTTTCTCAGGCTACAACCTGAGGGAAGCTCCAACTCCTCGATTATCTGGCTACAACCAGAAGGAGGCTACAACCCCCTATGTTCTCTGGCTACAACCGGAAGGTGGCTACAACCACCTGTCCTTGCCCTGTCCTACCACCATGAAGTATAAGTAGAATGATGGAACCACTGTCACACTATCATTGTGAGATATATTTTTTTAAACATGTACCAATAAATTTGAACGATGCATCAACCTGTACCTCAACCTGTAATCAACATGTACTATAAACAAGTGCATCAACCATGCACCAACCTATAGCAAACAACCTGTAATCAACCTGTACCATAAACAAGTGCATCCAACCATGTACCAAGTATGTACCAATCATGTGTCAACTACTCATCAACTATGACTCATCAATATGTACCAACATCATCAACTATACACCTCATGTATGTGCCAACTCATCAACTACTTGTCTCAACCATGTACTCAACATGTACCTCAACCAAATGCCCTCATCAATTTCATCATCAAAATATAATTTCTAGCTTTGTAATAGACCTGGTGTATATGATCACATTCATGCAAACCTTCCTTAACTTTAACAACAAGAGACTATCATTTTCATCAAACTTTTCTTTAGTCTCACATGCCTAGTTTTGGATTAGTCAACAACCCTAACTTTAAGTAATCATAACTTTGAACCTGTAATGTATAAAGATATGAAACTGATGCACAATGTTCTTCAGTGTTTTTTATGCAATTCCTCTAGGTGTCACTACTTGGAACCTATCAGAAAAGGATTTATAGCAAAAATGGCATAGCTTGTTGAATTCTGGCTTATTCTATAGAGCGACCTTGTAGAGCGTGCCCACACTAAATATTCATTGAATTGATCTAAAATTGTTACACAACATACTAAATACTGTACCCTAACCAACACATTTGGTCTCACTGAATTTGGATCTTTTATGAATAATTTATTACGTTTTTACCCGAAACAACTGTTTTTGACTAGTTTCAGGACTAGCCACAAACCCTATTTTCCACAGAGTGTAACTCCCAAAATACAATGACCCACAAGATGAATTTTTTACCACAGATACTTGGGTATGTTTTCTCAATGTTATATCAATTTAATGGTCTGAATCATTATAGAAAAAAATTTATAGCGAAAATGGTGAGATGACTTGTAAATAACATACCTTAGAAAGCACCATGAAAAGAATTTATCCTTCCTTGCATTTCGGCCTTATTTTCTTCACCTTCCCTCAAAAATTAGGCTTAGATATCCTTGGTTACCTCAGACACCTATAGATATTCAATATGCTCAAGTGCAATTAAAATGAGAGAACCTTTCCTCTTATTTATACTCTCCAAGTAGATTTCTTAAAAACATCTTCTAGGTCACTTGGCCCACCTTCCTTATTTTAGGGTTAACCCACTTCTAATTTCTCCATTAAATTTATTATTGAAATAATTTATTTTGTATTCACTTTGAATTATAATAAACTCATTACTTCTCTTTATTATTTACCTTTAAAAATCTCTTAAACCACTTTGACTACTTTAACCTTTTGGGGCTTCTAGATGACATATAAGGGTCATCCAACTTCGTAAGGCCATAACTCTCAAAATGTGAGGAGTTATGTGACATTCCACATACCACCAGAAATGGAATGACATGTACTATCCATATAGAATAGTATTACCTTCAAATATAGCAAAAATCATATCGTTATCCATCAAACAAAGTTGGATCCATTACCCAAACCTGGGTTCTCCAACTTCACATGGTCATAACTCTCTAACCATGAGGAGTTATGTGATGTTCTACATACCACCGGAAATGGAATGGAAAGCACTATCCATCTAGGATAGTTTCCTTGACAAATTCATTGTCCTTCATCTCATTATTTCACAATTAAGCATGGGTTCTCTTACTCTGCAAAGCATCTTCCCGTGAGGGATTTGACCATAAGGGGACCACTTTGGAGTTCATCCATATTTACTTCTTATCAACCATGACAAAACAACAATGAGTCATATTTACATCAAACAATCTTGGGTCCATTACCTAAACCTTTGTGCTACGGGGATTTCTTCAAGGGTTGACATCAATGACAACCAACCTTAATCAACACTAATATTAGTCATGGAAGTGGTTTTAATATTGGGTATTCCAGGGGCTATGTTCTACCAATCAGTGAAGGTGAAGCCAAGGGGATGGATGGAAGGAAATGGTGGCCTTGGTCTAACCCTGATCTCTAAACAATGTATAAACATACGAAATTTTCAGGGAAGATTCTAGGGCATACCTAGATAAGTTCCACGTGGGTAACTATTGATATGGGAAGAGCGCGGGCGGATAAAAAAATTGCAATCTTGGGGGATTGATGCTAGGTATCCTGACGTATTTTCTTTTCTTAGAGATAGAAAAAATGACTGAAAGAAAAAGGGGGAGCTATTTTTATAGGTATGTCGCACAATTAATGCGATTGGATAGGTTTTAATGTCCTTGTCATAATTGATGTTGGAAAGGGTTTCAAGAACACCAGAGGAGATTGTGGAAAGTCCTCCAATGTGCACTATAGGTTTTGACACAAATTTCACTAGTTTTTCCTTTTCATTCTGGAATATTTTCAATGAAGTTCTCTAGGTACACCGAAGGATATTATGGGAAGTCCTCTGATGTGACCCTGAAGCATTAATACAAAGTGCGTCAGTTTCACCATTTTGATTTCGAAGGCATTGATATAAAGTGCATTGGTTCCTCAAGACTTTAGAGGATTTTGGATTAAGTTCGTTGATTTTTTATTTAGAAACCCGGAAGACTTCCTAGGAAGTCCTTTGATGTGTATCAGACAACTTAAGGGGAACTTATCTGGTATACACTAGAGGAGTTGGAAAGAACACGTCTGATAACTAGAGAATGATTTTAAGGATTTGTCTAAGTATTGAAAACATGAATTCAACCCACACCAAAACCAAAATAGGGTGACCTGCTAGGAGAGGGATAAATAAAGATCAATATTGAAGAAACTTCCCGAGCCGAGAAGTTCTCATAGAAGACAAGAGGGGTCCCATTTTATTGGAGAGGAGGATTTACAAGAAAAAAAATCAATAAAAGGGAGGTTTTTATGCCTGGCATAAAAAATGGTGACACACTACGCGAAGCTGGGAATATTTTCAATGTGGTATCTATTAGCAACATGATTTTCATAGCTAAGGTTCGAGGTTTGTCAACAATTTGCAAATTCATGCCTCTTAGCACCCATATTGTTTTTATGCATGGCATCATCTAACATCTCCAAGGGTCAATTTCAAAAGAAATCTTAGCATTTATTATTTCCATTTCCATTTGTAACTACGCGCTGCAAAATTTGCTACGCACTGCGTAGAGCACTTCACCGTGCAAAGGATTATGTCACGCAGTGGGTTGTCACGCATAGGATGTTGCCGCGCAGAGGATGTCATCACGCAGTGGATTTTGTTGCGCAGTGGATGTTGTCGCACATAGGATGTTGTCGGGCAAAGGATGTCATCGCACAGTGTATTTCGTCATGCAAAGTATCTTTTCATTCAAAGGATGATTTCACGCAGAGTATGCTTTCACACAGAGGGTTTTCCTGCCCACAGGCTACAGGGCGCGCTGCACAAATGACTGGTTTAGTGGTCAACTTCAAGATCACTTTTGAACCAACCGGAGAGGAATTTTGAAAATCCCCGAGACATTTTTGTTGAGGACAAACCAAATAATAAAAACCTCTCTCAGATTTAAAAAACGCTTCATGTTTTTGGATATTCTAAGGATTCTTTGAGCCCTATTTTCCAGTTTTCATGATTTCCTTTCTGAGACATGTTTTTTTGACACGTAATCTGTCCATCTGGAGATGAATTTCAAGAAACCGAGAGAGTTTTTTCTTTATAACGATCTTCACTACAAAAAAATCTCTTCGTTTCGAAAAATAGTTTTTTATTAGTGATATATGATGTCATCTTTAATGCCTATTTTCCTAGTTTGTTGCGCAATCCACTGCGTTTTTGTTGTAGGTTAATGTTGCATAGCAGACTTGTTGTGCAGGGGTGACAGAGTGTCCATCAATGCACATGATTACATATCACAACCATATGGTCAAATTTTGATCATGATCAATGATTGTAAATAATATTTCGATTACGATTATGATTTGGCAAAGTTGGGTTTTCTATTTTTAGTAAATTTGTTGAAGTTATTGTTCTCTTTCAAAGAAATCGGATCCATGATTCTAGGAGAGAGTAGTTAGACCCTAGAAGCCAAGGGTTACATTATTTTTCTATATATGGGGATCATCATGCAAAATAGGTTGGTTGGAAAAACAGTGTAGACAGTGACTATTGATTTTAGTTTTTTTATCTAATTGAAACTTAATGCGAAAGTCCTGAAGCTTTGATGAAACATTTCTAATGGTGGCAGTTTGATGTATTGCATTCTTTCTCTATGTATGTGTTTTCCTGTGCTCTTTATATTCACATCTGTAATTTCTATCTAAATTGGAACGTGATTTCGAAACTAGAATTCACCACGCAGTGCTCTAGTTTCGTGCCATTTAGACAAACTATGTTTCTTCTAAGTTAACTTTGAATTCATCCCCAGCGGTGCTTTGAGTTGCTTGATGTGTTTTTCTCTCACCACACACAACTATTTTTAACTAAATATTGTTGCTCATTTAGGCTTTATCCTCTCAAGTTCAATCACTGAGTCATTTGTTTATCTCGTTTTCATAATTTGACTCCATTTCCCAATGGTACTTTCTCTCTTTCTTATCCTACCATCCCTTTTAAAACAAAAATAAACTTGTCCTATTGTAGAATCTGATCTTTGTGCATTTATTGATGAAATATTTGAGTTATTAACAGTCATTAGACATATGAGATATCCCTCTCTGGTTGTATAGGTAAGAATGCAATCTAAAGTTAGTTGAAATAGTTACCTCGGGTCTTTCTTTGATACAACCCAAAGAAATTACCGAGTGCTAACATTTTGGAGCCGTTGTCGGGGATGAAATTGAAAATTGTCCTTAGGAAAGAACGACATGGTTGAGTTCTAAGGTCTGAGAGAATCAGAGACTTAGGCACATATTGGTTGTATTTCTTCTCTGGTGACTCCACACATCAGAAAATCAGTTGAAGGTGATTCCACTGGCAGAAAAATCCAGAGCTATAGTTTTCATGATGACACCAATCAAGCTTCAAATGTGATTCAAAGACTCCACTGGAGAATGAGGCATGTTGACAGAGATATGGAAGGGCAGTATGAAAAAACCAGGTAATCGAGCTTAAGTTTAGGCCAAGAAGTACTTTTATGTTTTATCAATATCTTCTTGTCCTTTCCTGAGTTTTTCAAAAGAATATTTCTTCACTTACTGCATTCAAATGAAGCCCAGAGATCTACCCTTCTATATCCTCCATGGAAAATTGTAAGTATACCTCCTTGTATAACCGATATTCACCGAGCTCCTTCCTCTGAGCCATATGATGTTCATGATCATTCTTTTGAGCTTAATGAAACCAAAGCTGAGCTTGTGCCTTATGTTCTTAATCCTACACCCTCCAAGATTCAAGAAAGATATAATCCTCTGAAATTTCCTTCCATCCTTCATGACTTTCCTCTGAAACATTATAAGTACCTTCCTCGGTTCGATGGAGAGCTTGATGGAAAGTCAGCTGAAAAACATATTCAGGTCTTTGATCATTTTATAGAAATTTTTGAGATCAAACATGATGATGTGTCTATGCGGGCCTTTTCTCAGTCCTTACAAGGAGATGCCAAAGCATGGTTCATACATTTGCAGTCTCAGTCGATTAGCTCATGGGATGAATTGAGGGAAGATTTCCGTAGGTTTTGGGGTAAGAAAAAGTCATGGGATCTACTCCTTTCAGAGTTTTATGCCATGAGAAGAATGAAAGATGAAATCATCTCAAATTTCAATAGGAGGTTTTCTAGTCTTTATTATAAACTGCCTAACGAAATTCAACCCATTGAATCTATTTCCATGCTCCATTATGCAATAGTATTTCATCCAGATTTGTCTTTCCTTATGATGGAAAGAATATCTAAGTCCTTACAACAAATGTTTAATGATGCTCAGGAGATTCAACACAATATTCAAACATGTAAACAAATTTGAAATGAGGAGTTGGATGCTAAAGAACATGACAGTGAATATGAACAAAAAACAGTCGATTTGAATCTTGAGAAGAGGGTTAATAATATCATATGTCCTCTTGAAGATTTAAATGTTGATGATTTTTCAAAGGATTATATTCCACTTATTGAAAAATAAGGTGTTAATTTATCTTATGATCCATCTCATCACAAGCACTGGGAGGATTTTTTTATGTATTCATTTGTAGATAGTCAGGAAAATGAATTTGCAAATCATCTTGTTGAAGAGCAGGTTGATGTCCCAAGCTTTTTCTTGTTAGATGACATTGCATATGTTGTTGATTTTCCTATATATGATGAATATGATGATGATTATGGTGTTGAATTCCTAGAACAACCAGTTGCATGTTCTCTATCAGAAAATGTTCCTTTTCAGCAGTGTAATGAGAACAACTAGCCTACATATCACAGTTACAAAGAAGAAAGTACTGAATCAGCTGAAGGAAATTCTTTACCTTTATGCTTTTCTTCATTTAAATTGTTGAAATAAAATTCTAAGATCATCATTGAAGCAAAGGAATGTGTGTTGATGCAAAATCACACTAATTCACTGGAACAAATTGACAAGAAATTGCAACAATATTCTCATATGTTTGACCCTGTTACTTGTTATGTAGAAGGTGTTGTCAGTTCAAAATTGTAGCCATTGGTCAAAGATGAATCTGAAAATGAGTATGTTCAACAATCCAAAGAAATTTTAAAAAGTGCATATGACAACAATGAAGAAAATGAAGAAGGTTTTGAATCAGGTGAAAGAACATTTCCATTGTGTTTTGCTTCTTTCAAATTGCTGAAGCAAAATGTTTATAATGTTTCAAATTAGAAATCCTCTAGGCATGATGTTGAATATGAAGAAAACAGTGGACCTGCAAATGAAAAAGGTCTTCCATTATGTTTTTCTTCCTTTGAATTGTTGAAAGTAAATCATGAGATAACAGGGGAACCAAGGAAGTCTGACTGCATTCACAGTGACATTGTTTTACATGAGAAAATTGTTATCAATGAAGAGGACCAACAACCTTCTCATACTTTTAATGACCCTGTTGTTTGTTACATGGAAGGTTATTTCAGTTCATATTTGCAGCCTCTGATCAACTACCAGCTTGGAAATAAATATGATAGTCAATCAAAATCAGTGTTAGATATGGATTGCTTGCCACTAGAGGTTTCATTTCTGCCAACACTGTCTTCTTATTCAGAAGATTGTTATTTCCAGGAGTCTCAACATATTTTTCAGCCTTCTGTGGTAATCAACAGGTTGAATTACATGAAAACAAGGATGCAGTGGAAGGGGTGAAACATGATTGTTTTTTTATGTATGTTCTGGAGGATCCATTTGCAGTTTTGTTGGAGGTGGAAAACAGTCCCAATGTTTTTAATTTTTTGAGATTTGAATTTATAGATAAATTTTTGAATGACTTATCAGTAAACAGGCTTTGGAGCAAGCATGTGAAAAGAAAGAAAAAAGTGGATAAAGTTCTTGCATGGTTTCATTGGCATTTTGATTTCACTTGATTGACACATTTTTCAGCAGTTGGGGTAGGTAGGAGTGCGAATAAGATCAGTACTACGACCATTTCTTTTAGCAATCTGCAGTTTTCATTTTCAGCTTAGTTTCATATTTCAGTTTGGAGCATATACAACTTTGGGTTTTCAGCGGATGCAGGTTACAAGTTATAGTTGGAAAGTTGAGTTTGGGAGCAGCCCAATGGATAGGCACTTGGTCTACTATTCTTTGCTACCTCACAAGGATGATAACATCCCCGTTGGAGCCAACTGTTAGCACCATGATTTTCATAACTAAGGTTAGAAGTTAGTCAACAATTTGCAAAGTCGTGCCTGTTAGCACCCATATTGTTTTTATTCTTGGAATCATCTAACATTTCCAAGGGTCAATTTCAAAAAGAAGCTTAGCAATTATTATTTCCATTTCCATTTGAAATTGTGCACTGCACAGAGCACTTCACTGCGCAAAGGATCATGTCGCGCAGTGGGTTGTCACACATAGGATGTTGTCGCGCATAGGATGTAGTTGTGCATAGGATGTCATCGTGCAGTGGATTTCATCACACAGTGGATGTTGTCACGCATATGATGTTTCCGTGCAAAGAATGTCATCACGCAGTGGATTTTGTCACACAAAGGATTTTTCGCGCAAAGGATGCTTTCGCACAGATGATTTTCCTGCGCACAGGCTACAAGTCGCGCTACCTAAATGACTGGTTTAGTGGTCAACTTCAAGATAAATTTCTGACCAACTAGAGAGGAAGTTTGAAAATCCCCGAGAGTTTTTTGTTGAGGACAAACCAAATAATAAAACCTCTCTCATATTTGAAAAAAGTTTCATTTTTTTGGATATTCTAAGAAATATTTGAGCCATATTTTCTAGTTTTCATGATTTCCTATCTGAGACATGTTGTTGCGACACGTATTTCATCCATCTGGAGATGAATTTCAAGAAATCGAGAGAGGTTTTTATTTATAACGATATTAAATACAAAAAAATCTCTCAGTTTCGAAAAATAGTTTTTTATTAGTGATATATGATGTCATATTTAACACCTATTTTCCCATTTTGCTGCGCAATCCGCTGCGTTTTTGTTGTAATTTATTGTTGCGTAGTAGACTTGTTTTGTAGGGGTGACAGAGTGTCCAGAAATGTACATGATGACTTATCACAACCATATGGTCAAATTTTGATCATGATCAATGATTTTAAAGAATATTTCGGTCAAGATTATGATTTGGCAAAGTCGAGTTTTCTATTTTTAGTAAATCCATTGAAGTTATTGTTCTCTTTCAAAGAAATTGGATCCATGATTCTAGGAGAGAGTAGTTCAACCCTAGCATCCAGGGGTGACATTATTTTTCTATATATGGGGATTATTTTCATGTAAAAGAGGTTGGTTTTCAAAACAATGTAGACAATGACTATTGATTGTAGTTTTTGTATTCAATTGAAACTTAATGTAAAAGTCCTGAAGCTTTGATGAAAAGATTCTAACGATGGCAGTCTGATGTATTGTATTCTTTCTCTGCGTATGTGTTTTTTGTGTGCTCTTTATATTCACGTCTGTAATTTCTGTCTAAATCGGAACATGATTTCAAATCTAGAATTCACCACGTAGTGCTCTAGATTCATGCCATTTAGACAAACTGTGTTTCTTCTAAGTTAAATCTGAATTCATCCCTAGCGGTGCTCTGAGTTTCTTCATTTGTTTTTCTCTTGCCACACACAATGATTTTTAACTAAATGATGTCGCTCATTTAGCCTTTATCCTCTCGAGTTCAGTCACTGAGTCATTTGTTTCTCTTGTTTTCAGAATTTGACTCCATTGCCCAATGGTACTTTCTCTCTTGCTTGTCCTACCATCCCTTTTAAAACAAAAATAAAATTGTCCTATTGCAGAATCTGATCTTTGTGCATTTATTAATGAAATATTTGAGTTATTACCATTCATTAGACATATGAGAGTGCCCTCTCTGGTTGTATAGGTCAGAATGCAATCTAAATTTGGTTGAAATAGCTACCTCGGGGCTTTCTTTGATACAACCCAAAGAAATTACTGAGTGCTAACAGTATCTTAAACACAAACTTTTGAGAATGGAAGCACATGTGATGCATGACCCAAGAGAGAAAGAGTAAGTACCGTAGCATTTAAAAATGAATATTTTGACGAGACAAAGTTTGAATGATACAAAGAAGAAGTTATAACCATGGTCAGATTAGACTTATTTATATAGTACAACCTTTTCAATCAGAATTAGTTTTGGGAAGGAATGAGAAGTTCAACGGGAAAATGATACATTGGGAATGTTGAAAATACAAGTTGATTTCACATTTATCTGGTGTTTCTTCGCTTCTTGTGAGCGTCTATAACCCCAACAGAGTCACCCCAATGTCATAAGACTTGTTCCACTACCAACGATCATCCATAGACCTAGAGGGGATACTTGCATGTCCCACATGATCTGGAATGTCTTTCCAAAACCATTCCCCTTTAGTTTAGACAAGAACAAAAATATGTTCTTAGATATGACTCTTGGATCTTTTCCTTGTTGTATTTTAAGAGTACAATGTTTGTATGTTGCTAAACTATGTTCTTCTACTGGGTCTGACTTAAATTAATGCACCGCAATGCTACAAAAACAAGAATGAAGTTATGTCTAGAATCCAATCATACATATTTACTATATTTTGGCACCAATATATCATCATTCAAGGGTTGTTTTGATACAGGGAACTAAACTCTCAAGAAATACAGGGTGGAATTTTTCAGAAGAAAGGAAATAATAATAATAATAATAATAATAATAATAATAATCTAATTTTAAGGTCACGACCAAGCCAGACACCAAATTGGTGTATGAGACCCCCCTGTTTGTGGGATAGGGGACCCCCTATGCAAAATGATTTGACTGCTAAAGTCTACGGGGGTATACAACTTGAGTGGGCCTAATGGTTAAGAATGTGTATAAAACTAGCTAAAATATAAAGCTAACAAAATGCAAGGCATAAAAACAAATCAAGAAATAGTCAAAAGGTAAAGAAAGTGGGCATAAAATCAAAATCAAACTCTTTATTTATGTACAGGGGAAAATTTGCCTCAAAGGATAACTAATGTAGTGTTTAAGGACTTGGCCATTAATGAGACAGAGGTCTATGTCCCCTTCAAGGTTTTTTAAGTGACAGGTTCCTAGGCCAATCTTCTCTTTGATTACGAAAGGGCCTAGCCACAATTGTTGAAACTTTGAATGTTTTCCTTTATCTTCATGTGACTTGTCCCATTTGAGGACCAGGTCACCAACCTGAAAGTCTTTCTCACCATCATAATTTTTATAAAACCAACGTTTAACATTATATTGGTGAGCTTCAAATCTGGTTCTATCCTTGGTCATGCTCTCTTCTAGATTCAACAAGGTATCAATGCATCTTTGGATGATGAGGCACTCTCTCCCACGTGATTGTTCTGTAACCTGAAGGGAAGGAAGGGTAGCTTATTTCCCATAGATGAGGAAGTAACGATAGGTCCCTATGGAATCCTTGGGGGAGACATAATCAACCCAAAGGGCATTAGGTAGTATGTTATGTCAATTTCTTTGTTGTTTGACCACAGTTTGTTTAAGAATGTGGATCGAATTCTTGTTTGTAGATTCATCTAAGCCATTTCCATGAGGGTAGTAGTTGGTAGCATATTTTAAGGTGATCCCATTTTCTAAAGAAAACTCAGTCAATTGAAGAGATGAAAAATATGTTGCGTTATCAAAAACAAGAGAGTTAGTCACTCCAAACCCGATTATGATGTCTTGTTCAAGAAAATTTGTTACCACTTCGTCATTTACTTTGGTTAGTGGTACTACTTCAGTCCAATGTGTAAAATAATTAGTAGCAGTTAGAATATACATGTTTTTATTGGATGAGTGAGGATTGATTTCATCGATAATGTCTATCCCCCATTGTTCAAAGGGCTCTTTAACAATGATAGGTTGAAGAGGAACAACTTCCTTGTTCTCTCTTCCAGTAGACTTTTGGCAAGTTTCGCAATTCCAAGAATAGGCATGAACATCCTTGAATAATTCTAGCCAATAGTATATAGCTCTCAATATTTTGTGAGCAGTGGTGCCTCCCAAAATGTGGCATCTAGCTGGTTCATCATGCATATCTTTAAGAACTTTTTCATCATCTTGATTTTCAAGACAATGGAGTAGGACTCTATCATAATTTTTTATGAATAAGATACCATGAACCAACTGATACTGTACATATTTCAACCTCAACACTCCCTTTTGTCTGGCATTGATATTATCTGTATCTATGCCATTTTGAATAGAGTACTTGAGGTCATTGTAACACGAATTTTCAATTGATGGGACATAAGGAACTTGTTGAGTGTAGAGATTTGGTTCCTCTTTCCTTCCATCTTCTTCTTGATCTTTAGAATCCATGACTCCAGTTGCCAACTTACAAAGGTATTTACCTTTAACGATATTTGTTGGTTTAAATTCAAGGTCATACTATTATAGAGAAAACATCCAATTGCATTGTCTTTCACTCAACTCTATCTACAAAAAGAGAGATATGACCTCTGGGTGAGGGACAATCACTTTGGTATGGTTCATTAGAATATGTGGTATGAATTGTTTGATGTCTTTGTGGACATCAAAATCTTGATTTTCCATCAATGGGTAACTCATTTTAGTACATTGTAATCTAGTGCCCATGAATGTGATGGGCCACTCATTCCCTTGTTCATCCTTCTATGTGAACAATTTTGCAAGAGTGTCAGAAGCAAAAGTATACAGCAAGAAGTCCTTATTAAAATATGGACTTTGTAAATAAGGTGCACCTACTATGGCGGCCTTGATATTATCAAAGGCCTCATTTTCAAGAAATGTCCAAATCATCCGTATGTCTTTATCATCCGTTGAAGAGGCTTAACGATTTCGACAAAATATGGAACAAATCTTCTTACAAAATTGATCTTTCTAGAAAAGGAATACATGGAATTTGTGTTATGTGGTGGTGGGATTTACATAATATCTTTAGTTCGTTCTGGTTCCATGGAAATCCCATCCTTAGAAACAACATGTCCCAAAACATTTCCTTCTGAAATAACAAAGATGCTCTTCTTGGAGTTTTAAGAGATATCGTATTTGTTGCACCTTTCAAATATTTTATTCAAATGTTTGGGGTGATCAACCCTTTATTTTGAATAAACCATGGCTTCGACAAGATAGATCAAAACACTATGATTGATTAGAACTTTGAAAGCTATGGCTATTTCCCTTTGAAAGGTATCACCAATGTTTATCAGACCAAACGGCATTCTGCGATATGCATATGTTCCCCACTTCATCCTGAAGGTGGTATTTAACTAGTTCGGTTCTACTATGAGAACTTGCTTGTAACCCTATTATCCACATTTTCTGGATAACTAAGGATATTATGTCTCGACACCCTCTGGTTGCAGATATGGAGTGTTGAGAGACTACATGACCAGCAGTATCCTTTTGCACATATGGAGACCCTCTTCACCACCACAGATGGTCGCAGACTTCCAGATGGAATCCACCACATCAGTTGGCTTCCGAAAGGCAGTGGGCCTTGCTCCATGAGGTACAAGTCAGTATTATGGTAAGCATAATTTCAATATTCAATCCATTTGAGTATGTTGTATCTTAGATTACTCTAGATTTCATGATATATGCTTGGACATTATGCCTTTTTCCCTGCTTCACCTTGGTGGTTGACATTGTTCCCTAGTGAGAGGTCTTCCTTGGGTATGAGTTTGCTACTAGGAGCTCCCTTGAAGAGCCATTGTACTGTTCCTGACCATACTTACCACTTTCCATCACTATTCCCCCCATTTCCTTATCTCTTGGGATTTTAAGGTGTATTGAACCAAGAAGGGGTTGTCCCTCATTCTATGGGAAGAAGGGGATAAATCCCAAAGGGATTGATGTTGGGTAAAATATAAAATCCTACGTATGAACCTTCTAGATACTTCGCCTGGGGATCACCCAAGAAAGAAATGAAACACTTATCTTTGAGTAAAATGGGACTCACAATGAAATACAATTTAAATGCTTAAAATTTTAGTTGAAGGACATGAGGCCTCAACATGAGCCGACCTATCACATCCATGAATATCTAGCGGTATGAAATTGCCATCATTTGGTCACCAAACTAGGGTAATGGATCTCAGTTGCATGGTTGAGAGAAAGGGGGTCTCATCACAAGCCAACCTTCTAATTTCCACTACGTGTTTGTGGGTGGCATTGCCATTATCTAGACACCACGCCAGGGCAGTGGCCTTCAACCTTTCCTTAAAATTATGAAAGAATCAAAGAATGGAAAATAATGGGCTTGGAAAAAGTGCATTGCGGATGAAGGTACCACACACCCTTTACAAAGGCACCCATGAATGAGACACTAAAACATCTTGTATGTCATGAGCCATATTACCATTGTGTCTTGACCCCAACCACCTCACCCACTTTACATGGCTTAGAGAGGGATATTTGATATAGATGTCAATGGTCTGCATGCCAAATTAGGAGGATCAAACTTGAAAGGCCTTGAATATGACTTGGACGATGAAGCCTAGCCCCCACATGCGAAAAATTTTTCCTAGGAGAGGAAAAACGTCTCCTTTTTAAGAATGATGTCACCTAGGGGAGCTAGGGAATGGTGGTGAGGTGACATGCAATGGAACATGGAAATTTTGAAGGAATCATGAAGGAAATGGTCGTATTTCTTGATATATGGCTTTGGGAAGCCCCTCCACTCTCCTCCATCACCAACAACCTCCTCTTTGTGTAAAAACATCCCCTAAAGGGGTGACATCCATATGAACAGGGAAAGATTAGGGTTATTGACCCCTAGTCTTGTGGTTTACCCATAAATATGTGGATAAGTCACCTTGGTGACATTTTGTATAAATAAGAGATCATAAGATCTCATTTTAACATAACTCTCCCTCTTGTGAGAAGTATTGGTATGAAATTTTCGCTACCTTTGGAAAAATTGTCTCTCTTAGCTCTTGTTTGTGGTTATATATTGATTTAATGGTTGATGGAAGTGATGCGCTAGCCTTGGAAAGCTTCTCTCTTGCTATTGTGGTGGATTATCTTAGCATTTTTCCTTGAATTGGTATGGTATTTACTTTTATGCTATAATTTGTTTAAAGTCAAGGTTATTGTGCTAGGAGCTAGGTGGGAAGTATAAGGGCATACACCCCCACTATAGTATTCATCATTTTATGCTTCATATTATTAGTTAAACAAGGGTTTGTTAAGAGAAGTATAAGGGAATACACCCTCTTAGCTTAAACTCTAGCTAGAGAAATTTTCGTTGGGAGAAAGAGGGTTTACACCCCTAAGGAGGTAGCTTCTCTAGCTCTTTATTTGCATGACCCCATTAACCCAATTGTTAAGAGCACTAGTCATTTATTTTTTCATTGGAGATATAAAATTATTTCTTGGGAAACATGATTTTTGTGAATTATAAGCTCGTCTCTTTTGGAAAGTTTTCTTTGAGCCTTTGGCTCTCTTGCCTCATTGAGGCATCCTATTTCTCCTAATAATTTGTTTTTTGCACTAAATTGTTTCCTACATCCATAAGTGATCCATATGGATATCGGTGGCCACCCACCTTTTCCAACTGGCTCAAAACAGTTTTATGACATTTTTGGCAATTTACTATTTTTAGCAGTTTTTACTTTCGGGGCCATTTTGAGGGCCTAAATGAAGGTTTTTCGGTATCGAGCTCTTCAATGATATCCAAAGGCATGATTGAGCCCCCAAAATGAATCTCCTTGATGATACCTTTCCAACGGGTTATCACACGCATAAAACGGAGATCGTATGCAAAAGTTACGACCCCGGGAAGTTGATGTACTAGCTTACCCAAACGGGGCCCACATGACTTTTGGCGTTTCATCTCCTAGGGTTAGGTTTTTGGATGTCTAGGGTTTTTGGCATTCTTTCTTATTGTAAAAAGGCCTTCAGAGCCTCATTGTAATTTTCTTCTTGCGAATGCACGCTGCCGTCACATCTCTTCTCAGAGATAAGCCGCCACCATTCCAGCAAGCTTGTTTCCGCTGCATTTTACAGTTTCAGCTTATTTTGTTATTGAATAGAAAACCAGTTTTACTGTATCTCTATTATTTTGTGTTAAGCACCTGTTAATAATCTATATTCATTTCATTCTGCTCATAAAATATGGATCAATGGTATCAGAGCGGTCTACTCCTTGTCGTCTTAATGCATGTCTCCAACGAGGTCGGAGTACAAAGAGTTGGGTCTCGAGCTTGTTTCTCTTAAGGACAGAAGCTCTCGCACGCCCAAGCGACCTCCCATGGCAGGAGAAAAGAAAGATGATGGGATAGGAGATCCTTTCAAACTGTTGATTGAGGAAGCCCTCATGCAACAGAGGAATGAGATGATGGATAGTTTCGCGCAAATCCTTCGGCGACTACCAATCGGCGATGCATCTTCTTCGAACGGAGGCACCGCCCCCTTCAAGGTACAAATAAACTTTGATATTCCTATATTTGAAGGTCAGATAGATGCATATGCTGTAGACAAGTGGTTGAATCTACTAGAAGGGTATTTTTCTGTTCATAATTTTTCGAGTAGAGAAAAGATTACTTTTGCGCTCCTCAAAGCCGTTCCCCATGTCAAAGATTGGTTGGAAAATTTCTATGAGCAAAAGGAAACAAAGGAAACCTCATTATTTTCATTCACAACCACCTGGGAATCCTTCAGAGGTGCTATTAAGGAACAATACTACCCTGTCGGAAGTTATGATGACCTGTATACCAAATGGACCACACTGCGGCAAGAAAGAGACCAAGCAGTGCCAGATTTCACAAATATCTTCCATACCTTGAGCACCAAGTTGGGTATCAAATATTCAGAGTGACATCTAGTGCTCAAGTATCGCGGTGCTCTGCATAGATACATCTAGACCGAAATGGAATTTCTAGACATCTCATCCTTGGGCGTGGCCTACCGATATGCCGTCAAAATCGAGTAAAAGCTCAAACAAAAGACACAGGAATTTGGGCCTGGGAACCCCTCACAAAAAAAGCCAGGAAAGGGCAGCCCCAACCCACCGAAAAAAGGATAGAGAAAAGATGGACAATATCAAGACAACTAGTACAAGCCACAAGCAAAGGAGGACACCGAAAAGACAAAGAAAGATACTGGGAAGTGGTGCGACTTCCATAAGAGCCCTTGGCATAACACTGCTGACTGTCGCTCAAAGCAGTCACTGGTGACCGAAGTGAAAGCCTCTGAATCAGATACATATTTTGACTCCGAGACAGAACCAGAAAGGGGAAGACGGATCATTGACGCGGAACCCAGTGCCACCGTTGCTACCACAAAGATCCAGCCTGGTGAACCAGATGAGCCAGAAGAAGGAGAGCGCCTCTTCCATTCACAGATGTGGGTAAAAGGCACCCCGCTGCACTTCATCGTTGACAATGGTAGCTAGAAGAACCTCATCTCAGCAGAGGCCGTCAAGCGGCTGGCCCTGCCAACAACGCCGCACCCACAACCCTACACCATTGGATGGCTCCGCCAAGGAAGCGATCTCCGCGTCGGCCAACAGTGTTGATTGTCGTACGAAATCAAGCCCTTCAAAGACGAGGTATTGTGTGATGTTGCTCCTCTTGAAGTTTGTGATGTTCTTTTGGGCCAACCTTATTTATGGAAACGTCATGATGTATATGAGTCTAGGCCTTGTAGTGTTATTATTACTTTGAACAGGAAATTGTACAAGATACCTGAGGCAGTCCCACCTAGTGCTATTTCCTTGATCTCTGCTAAGCAATGTAGGAAGGTCATCTCTCAGACAGGGAAGTTTGTCTTCTTCGTGATTCGCTCTCAGAATAAGCGAAATATCGCAGCCACATCCAGGGTCTCTGCGGCCAACCTCTCCACACAACAGAAGAAACTAGATAAGGTCGTGGAAGAATACTCGGATATCTTCTCCTCACCTACAGGGGACCTCTGCACTGCCAGGTAAAGCACCCCATCGATCTGACCCCCGACGCACCGTTGCCCAATGGGCCAGTCTATCATCGCTCTTTGTTAGAGAATGAGGAGATCAAGAGACAGATCCAAGAACTTCTCCACAAGGGGAACATACACCCTAGATCATCACCTTGCGGGAGCCCAATCGTGCTGGTACAGAAGAAAGACGGAACCTAGCGACTCTGTATTGATTACCGAGCCCTGAATANATCCAGGGTCTCTGCGGCCGACCTTTCCACACAACAGAAGCAAGTAGATAAGGTCATGGAAGAATACTCAGATATCTTCTCCTCACCTACCGGGGTACCTCCGCACTTCCAGGTCAAGCACCCCATCGATCTGACCCCCGATGCATCATTTCCCAATGGGCCAGTCTATCATCTCTCTATGTTAGAGAATGAGGAGATCGAGCGACAAATCCAAGAATTTCTCCACAAGGGGCATATCCGTCCCATCTCATCACTTTGCAGGAGCCCAATCATGCTAGTACAAAAGAAAGATGGAACCTGGCGACTCTGCATTGATTACTGAGCTCTGAATAAAATCATAGTCAGAAACCAGTACATGATTCCTCGAATCGACGACCTCCTTGATCAACTCATGGGGGATAAATACTTCAGTAAGATTGATTTGAAGTCTGGCTACCACCGGGTCTCGATAGAGCAGACAAATGTATGGAAGACCGCCTTCAAGTCAAAGGAAGGCCTTTTTGAATGGTTGGTCATGTCCTTTGGTTTGACAAATGCCTCGACCACTTTCATGAGGATGATGGACGATATCCTGCGACCATTAACCAATAATTTTGTAGTGGTGTATCTGGATGACATTCTCATTTACAACAAGACTTGGACTGAATGCTTGCAGCATATTCAACAGGTTCTGCACACCCTGCGGCAGCACAAGCTATACGCCAACTTGGAAAAATGCTCCTTTAGCATGGACAGGGTCCATTACATGGGCTACATCATTGATAAGCATGGCGTACATGTGGATCCAGCCAAGATCCAAGTCATCTGTGATTGGCCAGCCCCAACCACACTCACTGAGCTTCGAAGCTTCTTGGGCCTTGCCAATTTCTACCGCAATTTTGTGTTGGGATTCTCCCATATTGCATGGGTCCTCATCCAAATCACCAGGGGTGGTGGTAAGACAAAATTTGCGTGGGGCCGTTCCCAACAACAAGCATTCGATGATTTGAAACAACGCTTGTGCTCATCCCTAGTACTTTCACTACCATACCTGGAGCATCCCTTTGAGATCGAGACATATGCTTTAGACTATGTTGTGGGCGCCGTTTTCACTCAGCACGACCACCCCATGGCCTATCATAGTGAGACACTCTATGATGTTGTTCATAAGTACCCTACTTATGACAAATAAATGTACTCCATTGTGCAAGCTTGCCGCCAGTGGAGACATTACATTCTTGGGAAGGAGACAATCATCCACACTGATCATAAGCCACTGCAATTTATGCAGACACAAGAAAAA
This sequence comes from Picea mariana, assembly GCA_032191745.1. NCBI lineage: Eukaryota > Viridiplantae > Streptophyta > Pinopsida > Pinales > Pinaceae > Picea > Picea mariana. The sequence continues at coordinate 199,103 of JASDQU010100208.1, read as the reverse complement.
TTGCAGAATGATTGCCATCAAAAGTGGTCCACATACTTGCAACAATTCCACCTCAACATCAAGTATAAAACATGAAGCATCAATCGTGTCGTTGATTGCCTCAGAAGACCACCAGTCGTGGCACTCACCACGGTGCTAGACTCTTGCAGCCATGAGACATCTGGATGCCCCCAACTCTATGAGACAGACCCAGACTTTGTCACCACCTACCAAATGTTGGGTACAAACATAGTTGTCGATGATTTCTATCTTCAGGATGGGTTGCTGTGTCGTCTGGGCCATATCTATGTTCCATC
>JASDQU010100208.1:148685-163563 GCA_032191745.1 Picea mariana | reverse complement strand
CTTTCCCAAGAATGGGTGCGCCCTCTTGCCTTAGTCGACCTCATGAGGGAAGGTGAGGAGTTTTCTAATCTAACGGTTGAGATTAGATTAGATGGGTTGCTGAAATTTGGTGTCTCTTCACTCACCCTCTATTTAATCATAAAGTCACCTTTTAATTTGCATCTCACAAATTAAATGACTAGGACCCACATTCGGCACTTTCTGCCCCTTAGGCGCCCAGGGAAGAGAAACACTTGCCTTGGTACTTTATTTTTAATTAAAAATTTAACAATGAAGACATATGAGGATGGTGATGGAGTCCCTAAAAGTCAAGTCTAAATGGTATGAAGGTATTGGAATGAGGTCTTGAGAAGGTTCAAGGGTGGCCAAGTAGGTTGAATGACCCGCCAAGTGTGGAATACCTGCCTGAGACACAAGAAAAACAAGCATATGTTGCAATATAATCAAGTGGAAAAGCAAGTGAAGCTTGTTGTCCTTAATAACAACAATTAGTAACTAATGTATATCAGAAAATAAATATATCTAAATCAGCATAAAGTGAACATAAGACTAATTAACCAATGTCAAAGCAAAACTAGCAATTGACTATGAATTATGAAGCACTTTGAAAGGAAGTAAGAGGGTTGTTATGAAATGATTTTTTGCAGTAAATTACCATTCTTATGATTGTAGCATTCAAAGGTGTACAACAGAAAAATGAACCATCAAAATGTGCCCCAAATTAGCCTAAAATGTGCGCCCTAATTAATAGATTAGGTGAGTGAAGTTTGGGGAGTTTCTTAGGGTTAGTTTGTGAGATATTAGTGGTCTAGGATTAGGGTTTTCTACAGCCTTATGGTTGTATGAAACAATTTAGTGCAACAAACAAATTATTGGGAGAAAGAGGATGCCTCAATGAAGCAAGAGAGCCAAAGGCTCAAAGAAACATTTCCAAAAGAGATGAGCTTATAATTCACAAAAATCACGTTTCCTAAGGAAATAATTTTATATCTCCAATGCAAAAATAAATGACTAGTCCTCTTAACAATTGGGTTAATGGGGTCATGCAAAGAAATATATAGAGAAGTTACCTCCTTGGGGGTGTAAACCCTCTTACTCCCCAAGGCAAGTTTCTCTAGCTAAGGTTTAAGCTAAGAGGGTTTATGCCCTTATACTTCTCTTAACAAACCCTTGTTTAACCAATAATATGAAGCATAAAATGATGAAGACTATGGTGGGGGTATATGCCCTCATACTTCCTACCTAGCTCTTAGCACAATAACCTTGACTTGAAACAATTCATAACATAAAAGTAAAGACCATAACAATTCAAGGAAAAATGCTAAGATAATCTATCACAATAGCAAGAGAGAAGCCTTCCAAGGCTAGCACATCACTTCCATCAACCATTACATCATGAGATAATCATAAACAAGAGCCAAGAGAGACAATTTTTCCAAAGGTAGCGAAAATTTCAGACCAATACTTCTCACAAGAGGGAGAGTTGTGTTAAAATGAGATTTTATGATCTCTTATTTATACAAAATGTCACCAAGGTGACTTATCCACATATTTGGGGGTAAACCACAAGACTAGGGGTCAATAACCCTAATCTTTCCCCCTTAACAAAGTAATATTAAACAATTCATTAAAAATTCACTTTTGCAGATAAGAAAAACCCTAATTCATATGGATGGCACCCCTTTAGGGGACGTTTTGGCACAAAGAGGAGGTCATTGGTGATGGAGGAGAGTGGAGGGGATTCCCAAAGCTATATATCAAACAATAAGACCATTTCCTTCATAATTCTTTCAAAACATCCATGTGCCATTGCAAGTCGCCTCACCACCATGCCCTTGTTAGAAATAAAGAGATGTGCTCATTTTTCCATAGACAATATAGCAATATTGTCACCCAGCCTTAGGCACAAAGGCCACTCTCGAGCACCTTAACCTTGACAGACATAATAAATCCTAAAGCAAACGAATAACCAACCAAGGTAGTGCACCTTTCTCCAAGGCTAGTGCACCAAGAAATAATAACCAAAGACCAAGAAGAAAGTCCAAACCATAACCAAGAGAAAGTCCAACCAAAAGCCAAAATCCTAGTTGCAGCAGCTGCAGTTGCACTCCCTCTCCAAACTTGTGCATCACTAGTCTTATGCAGTTGTGAGAGTAAGAGTAACAAATGATCTCTAATGCCCTCTATTTATACTTCTCTATCTCACTTAACTGGTTGTCTTCTCTTTTTGGAGCCTAATAACTCAATATTAAATATTCTCGAGTCAACTTGTCTTCTAGGGTTATTATCCAACGTTTTTAGGGTTTCTCTTTCTTCCCAAAATATTCTAGTCTTGTCAAAGGTTACATGTAGAGGTTAATACCTCCCACAACTACCATAATATCAACACTCCCTCCTACCTAGGGATGTATTAAAGGAAATGGTCTTGAGCACAAACAAGCCATTTAAACGGTAGCATCATCATAGCCACACAAGCTTTTTCATGATCATGTAGATCAACTCATGAGCAACATCAACACTATCAGTATCATCTGATAGCATCAACTGCATCACCTCTCGAAGCCATAATACATCTGAATAATCATGCATGATGTTGAATAAGTCACTCACTCCACAAAGTGATATAAGAACCATTCTTCTAATCCAGACATATGTCCTAGATGAATAATTGTTCCAACAGACGCTAGAAGCCACGCCATGGGATACAAGGACTATTCTTCTAATCCAGACATACGTCCTAGAAAAGTGACTGGCCTGGACCATTTTCCCTCCGACCACTACTGTGAACTCAGGGAGACAGACCATTCTTTTAATCCAGACATACATCCTAGAAGAATACATGTCCATGGTACATCGAAAATCTGTCAACCTGGACCATTCTCCATAGGGAGAGTGTCTGTCCACCAACAATCTGTCCTTCCTAGACCATTCTCCACCTGGAGAATGTCTGTCCATCATCACACTGACTATCCATATAGTTGGCAATCATCTCCAACACTAGTGGTAGTCTCCATGGAAATCAAAGTAATTCCATCCAATAGAACAAAACTGTGTCTATCCATAGTAGTACACAACCACACCTAATAGCACACAACTACTAACCAGTGACACATAGTCACATCCAGTGGAACACATCCACCACTATAGCATACAACTATTGTCCAGAGACATATAGTCTCTACAACAATCATATCATCTGATATCAACCTGCATAACAATATCATGATACATACTTAGTCATCTGGGCCATTCTTCCACTCACATTTGTGATATATGGAAGGGCATATTACCTCAGAAAGTAAAACATAAGACATGGGCTATCTGGACTATTCTTCCAAAGCATAGAAGAATAATTTTCCTTGATTTCTAAGCTTGGACCATTCACCTAATTGGGCCATTCCTCTGATACTAATCATAGTGCAACCTGGAGAGAATGAGTCTGCCCTATGGAATGTTTGTCCCTAATTTCTGAACCTGGACCATTCACTTAACTAGGCCATTACTTCGGCACTAATCATAGTGCAACATGAAGAGAATGAGCCTTCCCTAGAGAATGACTGTCTGAAATATTTCCTATGGAAATAACTGTCCTGCACCAACCTCCAAAACAGACCATTCTTCGAAATTCCTCACAACTGTGAACTTCGAAAGAATGAATGCTCGATGAGACAAACCATTCTACTTGACCACTACTCAGAGTGACTTCCAAGAAGAATGACTGTCCTAGACCATTCCCCCCCACACTAGCCACAAGGGGAATCACTGTCTATGGTACATCAACAATCTATCAGATCATTTTCATTACAAAAATGACTGTCCAATCTTGACCATTTTCCAAACTGGAAAATGACTGTTCATTAGAAATCTTGAACCACTTTCCAAAGTGGAAAGGAACTTCCCAACCTGGACCATTTTCCGAACTAAAAAATGATTTTCCATAAATCAATAACATATCAGTGCTCCCTCCCAACCGGGGAGTAATCACTTCCTTTTTCAATAAGGAAGTCATCTCCACGAGCCCCATCTTGTCCATTAAGTATGCAAAATTTTCATCTTGGACAGAGGATTTACCAAAATATCTACTATCTGCTCATCTATGGAGATATACTGGAGAACCACTTCTCCCCTCTGGACTTTATCAAAGAGAATATAATGCTTGATTTCAATGTGCTTCGATCTTTCATGGAACACTGGGTTCTCTAAAATATTCACATAGCTCTGATCGTCATAACATATCATGGTCGAATTCAACACCTGATCAAACAGTCCATAAACCAAATTACGGAGCCACACTGCTTCTTTACCAACATCACAAGCTGCAATATACTTTGCTTCTGCAGTGCTGAGTGCAACATAATTATGTTTCCTTCTAGCCCATGACATCATGGCAAAGATCAAACTGAAACATATCCGAGTAACACTTCTTCTGTCATCTGCACTCCCTGCCTAATCAGAATCGATAAATCCATGCAACTGTATATCATAACTCAAATGTCCTACAAGGAAAATATCCGGTTGAGTATTCTCCAAATGCATTAACGAGCCAATCAATTTTCGATATAGAGACAGGTCTACTGGATCAGAGTCTCTCAACTTCTTCAAATCTGTCATCATGATAGTTTTCCATGGATTTGTGATTCATCATCCCGAACTTCTGAAGAACCATTTCAATATACTTCCCGTGTCACAGGACGTTTTCACCATGCTTCTGTTGTACATGGGAGGCTCTGCACCAATTTTGCTTGAATCCATACAAGGTCTTCTTCCATTTTCATACAAGGGTCTATTTTTGGTATAACTCAAAACCTTGAGTTTGCTCTACATACACTTCTTCTTCAATTACTTTGTTAAGAAGAACAATCTTTACATTCATTTGATGTAAACTCCAACCCATGGATACTACAGGAGATATAATGGCTCAGGTAGAAGTATGTCTGGTTACTGGAACAAGCTATCATCATAGTCTTCTCCCTCCTTCTGGGAGAACCCTCTAGCCCTGAGTCTTTCCTTGTATCTATCAATTCTCAAATATTTTTTCACAATTTCTCACATACATTGTTCTTCATCACAACTTCCTTCCATTCCTTCTGCTTGATTGCTTCTAGTGGATTCAAACTTGTTCAATTGTTTTTTCTGACGTTTTCTTTCTTTCTTGGAATCTTCATGTTCTTCTTGATGTTTTTCTTCAATGTTGGAGTCCATGGAATCTTCTATAGATTACATGCCCTTCTTTCCTGAAGGCTCCAACCTTCTACCATAGGAACATAAATGTATATGGATAACCAAGGATATTCAAGGCTTCTTTTCGAATAAGACTTCTTCTATAATCAAACTAAACATGTGATTATCATGACTACTACTTTCAATGAAGAACATGGATAGATACTTCATAGTCTTTACAGATTCTTCTTCAATGGATCATATCGTTGGGGATTAGCTCCCTCCTAATCCCGACTTCATGCCTAAATGCAAAATATGCATGCTCTTCTTCTAGAATTCTATGATCAACTCCCTCCATCTGAGAGAGTCCAAGCTTTCGTACGCTGCATCTCTCTTTTCTTTCTACAAAGTGTCACAAGGTTGTTCTGGTTTGCTTTTGATTTTTGACTTCCTTCGAATCTGACTCCTATGAGTCTCTTTAAGTTTGTTTCTATCTGTTTCGATTGCTACGCATCTGGCAGTTGTGTCATCCTTATAAACTTCTTCTATGACAGCTTCCGCAAGGATTATTCATCAAACATATTTCATAAGAGTACTTGCATGGAACAAGAACAACAATAACAAACAAAAAATATCTATCTAGAGGAGATGTTAGTTCAACTTGCGAACAAGTACAATAAGAATCTATATCAATAGTATTCATATGCAGTCGAGCGTTCATTGCACCTAGAAATAATAGAATATTTCAAAGATTTCTTTCATGATTTGTAATGTAGCAACTATCACCATTGATATACACAAATTTGAAGCTTAACAATTTAATCAAACCCGAACCTGAAGCCTCAACTGCTATGGAGGGTGCCCTTGATGTTCTGAATGCACTGAATCTAGGATTACAACTTGGACAAGATCTCTAGTACTTTCACTGCAAACACACTCATGTTTTTCTAGATGATATGACTTAGATAACATATACAACTGCATACCTTTAAAACCTTGTAGCATCATCCAACTTGTCTTCTGATCTGAAACTAGATACCATCTTGACAAGAAGAGATTAAAAACTCAATCAAAAGATTCAATGTTTAGAATAAGCTAGAAACTCTAAAATTTCAACTTTGACCAGAAAATCAATTTGACCAGAGGTCAACCTTTAACTTTGACTTTGACCAGTCAAGGTTTGACTTTGACTTTGACCAAAGATTCAAACCTGACGTTTTTTCTAGTTGAGAGTACCAAGAGGTGCGCTAGGCTAGGATGCACTAGAATCTCAAGGAATTAGGTCAAATGCTTCATCATAAGTGCCGAGACACAAGGGTTAGGGTTTGTTGCATCTACATAATCAGAAAACCTAGCTGCAGTTGTCACTGGTGCCATAACGAGCTTAACAAATAAATTCCCAATCTATCTTCTAGTGGTTAGACTGTCTGAAGATAGTGTGGGCCAATAACTTGTTAGAAATAAAGATATGTGCTTGTTTTTCCATATACAATATAGCAATATTATCAGCCAACCATAGGCACAAAGGCCACCCTCGAGCACCTTAACCTTGACAGACAGAATAATTCTGAAAGCAGAACAATAACCAACCAATGTAGCACACCTTTCTCCAATCCTAGCACGCCAAGAAAGAATAACCAAAGACCAAGAAGAAAGTCCAAACCATAACCAAGAGAAAGTCCAACCAAAATCCAAAATCCCAGTTGTAGTAGCTACAACTGCACTCCCTCTCCAAACTTGTGCACCACCAGTATTATGTAGTTGTGAGTGTAAGAGTGACAAATGAGCTCTAGCACCCTCTATTTATACTTCTCTATCTCACTTGATTGGGCCAACTTCTCTTTCTGGAGGCTAAGAACTCAATATTAAATATTGTCTTCAGTTGCCTTGTCTTCTAGGGTTATTATCCAACGTTTTTAGGGTTTCTCTTGCTTCCCGAAATATTCTAGTCTTGTCAAAGGTTACACGTGGAGGTTAATACCTCCCGTAGCTACCATAATATTAACAACCCTAACCCCCCTAGGTGACGTCATGCTAAAAAAGGAGATGTTTTGCCTCTCCTAGGAAAAACATTTGGCATGTGGGGGCTAGGCTACATCGTCCAAGTAATCTTCAAGGATTTTCAAGTTTGATCTTCCTCATCCGACATGTAGGCCCTTGGCATCTACCTGTGGGATTCAAGACCCATGGAAGCCCAATCTAGGCTTGTTCTTCCAAAACTGTCCACCAGCTAGGTCCTGCAAAGACAAACAAGCATGTCGTCCAAGGATCTCAAGTCATAACATCATGATAAGTGAATCCAATCAATAAATGAGCCACCCAAGCATGTGCATCAAAGATCAATATATCAAACATTTAATTTCTCAAAGACACTATGCAACTTTTCAATCTTGAATATGAGAGGATTGACGAGGTGTCCTATTGGGTAGATCTTGCCCTAGGTCAAGGAAAGTTTATGTTATCACTATGTAAATTGCTTGCCTGAGGAAGCAAATCACAAAGGTAACCACAAACCACTTTGGGCTTGGAATATGATCTTTCCAAACCATAGATGGCTCTCTCACTGTATATTAAGCTCAGTGGCCAAATCTGAAATGGAGATAAAGTTTTAAGATGTGGTGGATGGTAGAGGTGAAAAATAATCCATTGGGCATGGGGTCTATTTTAAGGCAATGGGAACTATCAGTGACTGGTGGTGGAATTCTCAAGGAAGCAGAGGCAAGATAGTAGATGTTTTGAGTTATTCAAATTGTTGTAGTATGGGTGAGGGACATAAATATAGAACCAAATGACTTTGGAGCATTAATCACAAGATGAATTCCAAAACATTTCAGAGGAAATCATATGAAAGTACTCAACAAATATGAAAATAGCATAGCAAATGAATTCTGTAATCATAAAATTTATGCTAAATACTGAAGAAATTTAACATCAAATAGAGAAACATATACATAAAGACAAAGAGGACACAAAACTCAAAACCTTCCACACAAGAATCTCTGGTAAGAATAATTATGGACTTCTGACTGATAGTCCATTAAAACTCAAAATTACACAAGTGTTCAAAGAGATGTCTCTTCTATGATTTTTTCCAACTGCTTTAGTCATTCAAAATTACAAATATATATAGAAAAAACTCTTCCCCGAGCTGAGGAGGTTGAGCTCAACTACTTCCCAAATCTGGATCTAGTTACAAAATTATAGCAACACGTTTAGAACTGCCTACTAGGAAACAAGAATCAATTTTCTAGAAAATAGGGGTCAAAGATAATATCATATCTTTCGAATAATGATAAATTTTACCAAAATGAGAGATTTTTTGTGAATGGTCGCATTCTTGACACAAACCTCTTTCATTTTCCAAAATTCCTCTCCAACGTCTTGAGATCCACACCCAAGGATAATGACTAAACCAAGAAATCATTAAATGTTTAAATCTGAAAAATAGGCCGTAAATATCCATTTGTATATTCCAAACCGTGACACTTGTGAAGAAATTGAGAGACAATTTTGTGAATGGGCTCGTTATTGACAAAATCCTCTTTCAATTTTCCAAAATTCCTCTCTAGCATCTCGGGATTTTCTCCCAAAGATAATGACTAAAACAAGAAATCATTAAATGTTTAAATCTAAAAAATAGGCTGTAAAGATCCATTCGAATGTTCCAAACCATGACACCGATGAAGAAACAGAGAGAGGTTTTTGTGAATGGACTTGTTCTTGACAAAAGCTTCTTTTAGTTTTAAAGTATTCCTTTTAATTTGGTTAGAAACAGAGTTTGAAGTTGACTACAAAAACAATCAATTCCAGAACTTGCACAACGAACATGCGTAGCAAACTTGCAGAGCGAGTTTCCTTTTGACATTTTGTTATATTATTTGTCTTTGTTGATGTCTAAATGTCACTGATTGATATTTTTACATTTGAGATGATGATAAACATCCCTAGGACCACTTCATTACCCTTTCACATACCATTTTCTTCAACATCCTATTATAGGTCAAATACTCGATTTTGACCTTTGAGAAAATTATAGGACACTAACATTGGCTCCAATGGGGATGTTTTCCTCCCTGTGAGACAAAAAAGAACTCACTGACTAGGTGCCTTCATCCATTGGGTTGTTCCCAACCTGCAAACTGACTTGTATCATTCTGCAACTGAAATCAAACTGCCACCCAAACTGTACACTGGAATCCGAACTGAAAACTTATTGCTGAAAAGATGCTCAGAGTGTTGAGCTTATTCATCAAACTTACCTACTCTAAGTTGTTAAAAGAACAATGGATCAAGTGATATAATAATTCCATTGCAACCAATCAAGAAACTTGATACTTGATTGAAGCATGCATTCAGCGTTTCCAAGCAGACATAAAAACATAGAAAATGACAACTCAAACCCCAGCTGAAACGGATACCCATAGTCTATGAATACAACAAAATCCATCTTTACTGATGACTTTAATAAAACTGTAAAAGAATCTGTAAGAATTATTTTCTCTGATGATTGCAACAGACTTTCAAAAGGGTCTTGAAAATCAACAAAAAGATAAGAATATCCCTTATGATTAAATGTTGGTTTCTGTTATATTTCATCCATCTTCAACTCATTTTCAAAATGCAAGGGAGCCATTTGTTCATATTTCTCATCATCTATAACAAGATAGGACTTTTTGTTCTCTTGTATATATTCAAATGAAAGAGAAATTATATGTGTTTGATGGATATCCAGAGGTCCTTCTTCATTTAATTCAAGAGAACAACAATCTTGATTTACAAAGTAATCAAAGAAAGCAACAATTTCTTCATTGTCTTCCTGTATCTTAGATTGAAAAGTATCATATATTATTTTGTTTCTCTCCTGAAATTTTAAATCATAGTTGTCATGTGTAACCAGTGGCTCTTCATGTATTCCATTTTGATTTTCAAAAGAATCAAGAAAAATAACTCCATGCACATTTTATTCTTGCAACTGATCATGAATTGTTTCACTGCTTAGAGTTCCTAGGAATGCAAATTCAAAAATATGGTTTTCATAGAAATCAGAGAAAACAATTACTTCTTCATTGTCTTCCTGAAACTCTATGTCATCAATTGGTTTTGAGTCTAAATTTTATGTACATACAACTTCAGAGAATGAAAGGAATAAAGATCCATTTGAATGACTATCTTGATCTCTCTCTTGGTCACACAAAATATGGCAAGACTGCTGCAGACTTTCATCAAATTCAGGAATAGGAATATGGTTGTCATCATTAAAATCCTGCTCGGTTTCATTTTCATCTAAGAGAAAAGCTACCATTTCTTGTTGGTGATGAAAATGGTTTTCGTACAAAGCTTCCATGATTTCTTCATCCATGAACTCTTCATCGCCATAAAATTTTTCCAAATTTTGAATGAAATTTTCAAAATGATCACACCAATTTTGAACCAGCAACAAAGATGAATATGATTCTTTATAATGCTCATAAAATGTTGTATGAAAATATTGTAATGAATAAAGAATTGCAAATGATAAATTTTCAAAACATTGTTTTTCCTTTCCCTCCAAGGTGGCCATGAACATCTTCATCAAACAATCTTCATGAAATCGAACCCTTAGCTTACGCACATGCATGTGAAATTTAACCAAGTGCAAAGCAACATCGTCTCCTTTGTCATCTTTGAATTTTGGAAAATATGTATGCTAGTATATACGAGACATTCGATTTGGAAAACCGAGAATGTGAGCACAATTCATAGGAGCATACATTGCAGATTAAGAATCCATCTTGAACCAGTGGAGTCACCATGAAAGTATTTAAGCTACTGAGTCTTTGGATAGTGGAGTCGCCACAAAAATTCTGAGATTTGGATTTGTCTAAAACTGTAGTTGCCAGGTGAATGGTACAACCTTCGTGTGTTTGGCTTCTGCTCACCATCATAATTCAAATATGAACTTTGTCGTTATATTTCATTGTCGTTCCCCGACAAAGGCGCCAGAATGTTATCACTATGTAAATTGCTTGGCTGAGGAAGAAAATCACAAAGGTAACCAAAGATCACTTTGGTATTGGAATCTGGCCTTTCCAAACCAGAAAGGGCTCTCTCATTGTATATCAAGCTTAGTGGCCAGATATGAAATGGAGATAAAGTTTTAAGATGTGGTGGATGGAAGAGGTGAAAAATATGTTGAAATATTGTAACTGCAAAGAGTATTCTTATTATTATTGATATATTATTCATAGGATCAATCCCCATTGTGGATTGATCATGTCGATTATTGTAATAGGACCAAATCCCCTTTTGCGGATTGGTCAAAAGACAATTATAATAGGCAGAATAAGAAGTCAGCCCCAACAATTAATAAAGAGACCTAGAAATATAATAAAGGTGAGTTTACCCACCCAGTTTGAGAAGTCGGCCCTGCCAGTGAAGAGACACTTCACACGTGCCAAACTTGTATAAATAAAGGAGGCTAGTGCCTTACTTAGACACAAATCACTTGCTCAGTTTGAGAGACAAGTTCTGATATGTTACCGACAAAGGAGAGAGAGAGTGGTGCATATCTTGGGAGAGGACTTTCTGTTTTAGCATAGAGATCTCTTGGCATTGTATTGGCTATCTATATTAAGGAAGTTTTGTTGGGTTTTCTTCCCCTAGAGGGTTTCCCAGGATAAATGTTGTGTCTCTTGTGATTGTGTATTTCTCAGTGATCTTGGATTATGCTATTGTTATTTAATGAAATGAAAACATCTATAATAATGGCTTAAACATTAACATGGTATCAGAGCCAAGCTGAAGGAAGCATATTTCGCAAGAGGAAAAATGTCACTGTTGCAGTACCTGCAAATTAGGGTTTTTCAAAAGTGAATCTTTCAGCCGTAAAACTATCTAGAAAGTTGTGCCCTCCCCTAAGGATCAATTTGGCATCATCAACGCACGTTTTCAGTGGCTAGCATCTCATTTGAACATAACTCACTTGCTCAGTTTGAGAGACAAGTTCTGATCTGTTACCGCCAAAGGAGAGAGAGAGAGTGGCGCATATCTTGGGAGAGGAATTTCTATTTTAGCATAGAGATCTCTTGGCATTGTATTGGCTATCTATATTAAGGAAGTTTTGTTGGGTTTTCTTCCCCTAGAGGGTTTCCCAGGATAAATGTTGTGTCTCTTGTGATTGTGTATTTCTCAGTGATCTTGGATTATGCTATTGTTATCTAATGAAATGAAAACATCTATAATAATGGATTAAACATTAACAAAATAATCCATTGGGCATGGAGTCTATTTTAAGGTAATGGGAACTATTAGTGACTGGTTGTGAAATTCTCAAGGAAGTAGAGGCAACATAGTAGATGTTTTGAGTTATTCAAATTGCTTTAGTATGGGTGAGGGACATAAATATAGAACCAAATGACTTTGGAGCATCAATAATAGGATGAATTCCAAATCATTTTAGAGGAAAACATATGAAAGTACTCAACACATATGAAAATAGAGCATAGAAAATGAATTCTATAATCAAAACATTATGCTAAATACTGAAGAAATTTAGCATCAAATGAAGAAAAATGAGAGAAAAAATATACATAAATACAAAGAGGACACAAAACTCAAAACCTTCCACACAAGAATCTATGGTAAGAGTAATTATGGACTTCTGACTGATATTCCATTAAAACCCAAAATTACACAAGTGTTCAAAGAGATGTCTCTTCTACGATTTTTGCCAACTCCTTTAGTCAATCAAAATTAAAAATATATATAGAAAAGACTAATCCCCAAGATGAGAAGGTCAAGCTCAACTACTTCCCAAAGTTAGATCTGGTTACAAAATTATAACAACACGTTTAGAACTGCCTGCTAGGAAATAGGAATCAATTTTCTGGAAAATAGGGGTCAAAGATAACATCATATCTATCGAATAATGATATATTTTACAAAACGAAGAGAGATTTTATGAATGGTATTGTTTTTGACAAAATCCTCTTTCATTTTTCCAAAATTCCTCTCTAGAGTCTCGGGATCCGTGCCCAAAAATAATTACTAAAACAAGAAATCATTAAATGTTTAAATCTGAAAAATAGGCTGTAAAGATCCAATTGAATATTCCAAACCATGAAACTTGTGAATAAATGGATATAGGTTTTTTTGAATGGGATTGTTCTTGACAAAATCCTCTTTTGGGTTTCAAATATTCTTTTTAATTTGGTCAGAAACTAAGTTTGAAGTTGACTACAAAAAAAATCATTTCCAGAACTTGGACAATGAACTTGCGGAGTGAGTTTCCTTTTGACATTTTATTCTATTGTTTGTCTTTGATTGATGGTTGAATGTCACTGTTGATAGTTTGAAACTTGAGATGATGATAAGCATCCCTAGGACCACTTCATTACTCTTTAAAACACCATTTTCTTCAACATCCTAATATATGTCAAATACTAGATTTTGACCCTTGAACAAATTATAGGACACTAACAGTTTCCAAGAGATCCCTCTCTAAGCCATGTAAAGTGGGTGAGGTGGTTGGGGTCAAGAATCAATGGGAATATGGATCATGACATACAAGAGGTCGTAGTGTCTCATTCATGGGTGCCTTTGTAGAGGGTGTGTGGTACCTTCATCTGCAATGGACTTTTTCCAAGCCCATTATTTTCCATTCTCTTATTCTTTCATGATTTTAAAGAAAGGTTGAAGGCAACTTCCCTCGCGTGGTGTCCAGATAATGGAAATGTAACCCAAAAACACCTAGTGGAAATGAGAAGGTTGGCTCGTGATGAGACCCCTTTCTCTCAGCCATGCAACTGAGAGCCATTACCCTGTTTTGGTGACCAGATGATGGCAATGTCATACCACTAGATATTCATGGATGTGATAGGTTGGATTGTGATGAGACCACCTATCCTTCAACTAACATTTTAATCATTTTAGATCATATTTCATTGTGGGACCCCCTTTACTCAAAGATAAGCATTTCATTTCTTTCTTGGGTGATCCCTAGACGAAGCATATCAAAGGTTCATACATAGGATTTTATATCTTACCCAACATCAATCCCTTTGGGCCTTCATCCCATTCTTCCCATAGAATGAGGGACAATCCCTTCTTAGGTCAATACACCTTAAAATCCCAAGAGATAAGGAAATTGGGGGGGATAGTGATGGAAAGTGGTAAGTATGTTCGGGAACGATACAATGGATCTTCAAGGGAGTTCTTAGTAGCAAATCCATTCCTTAGGAATACCACTTACTAGGGCACAATGTCAACCACCAAGGTGAAGCAGGGAAAAAGGCATAATGTCCAAGCATATATCATGAAATTTAGAGCAATATAAGATACAACATACTCTAATGGATTAAATATTCAAATGACGCTTACCATAATACTGACTTGTACGTCATGGAGCAAGGCCTACTACCTTTCGTAAGCCAGCTGATATGGTGGATGCCATTTGGAAGTGTACGACCATCTCTAGTGGTGAGGAGGGTCTCCATCTATGCAAAAGGATATTGTTGGTCATGTAGTCTCTCGATACACCATATCTGCAAACTGAGGGCCTTAAGACATAATCTCCTTAGTTATTCACAAAATGGGGATAACATCTGGCTCCTACATGGGGACATGTGCTCGTCGTAGAGTGCATGAGAACTGCAACATCTCCTGGTAGACATGTGCCTGCCAAAAACTCAGACAAATGGATCAAAGCATCTAGGGTGGTTCTATCACTCTTCATCCATAT
>JASDQU010100208.1:125333-140916 GCA_032191745.1 Picea mariana | reverse complement strand
AAAGGATGAAGTACATCAACAACCCCTGGTAACAATTCATGTGGAAGCTATTACATAAGTAACAACTGCAAGATAAGATGAAATTAGAATCAATCTTGAAGAAACCTAGAAGAAGTAAAGACAGAAAGAAGTCAACAATCAAGAGGAAATTGGAAAATATTTGTGACACTTTGCAGAAGGCAATAAGGATGCAGACAAAAGTGAAGACTCTCCTAGATGGAGGGAGTCGATTATATGTTTCCAAAAGAAGAGCATGCATTCATGCATGAAGCAAGGATTAGGAGGGAGCTAATCCTAAATTATATGATCCATTGAAGATGATGAAGTATCTATCCATGGTAGCAACCATGAAAAACAACACGTGATCAGTTTGACTTTAGAAGAAGTCTTCTCCAAAAAGAAGCCTCAAAGTATCCCTGGTTGTCCATCCACATCCATGATCCTATGATAAAAGGAAGAAGGCAGAATCTTCAGGGCATGGAATCTATAGAAAACTCCATGAACTCAAGAGCTAACGAGAAACATGAGGAAGAACATGAATATTGCAATAGATAAAGAAAAGACAGAACAACTAGTCATTGTATCGAGAATCACAAGACTACCAACCTGATATGAAGAACAATGTATGGAAGATTTATGAATGAAATAATTGCGAGATCCAGAACTAGAGGTTATCCCAGATGGAGGGAGAAGACTATGATGATTATTTGTTCCAGTAAACTAGACATACCTCTTCATGAGCCATTATATCGTCTGCAATATCCATGGGTTGGATTTTACATCAGATGAATGCAAAGACTATTCTCTAGAATAATTGAACAAAGAGCATATGAAGAGAAACCTCAAGGCTTTAAGGTATACCAAGAAGAGACCCTTGTATGCAGATGAAAGAAGACAACTTGGTAAAGAACCTCCAATGCACAGTAGAAGCGTTGTGACAAAATTTCTATAACAGAGATATTGTATCATAATGTTTACTCAGAAACACAGGATGACGGATTGCTAATCTATGAAAAATTCTCATGATGGCAGAATAAGTACCACTTGGATATGTTCCAGTTTGACCCTTGCCATGATTTTATGAGCTAGCAGGAAACAAAAGATGAATCCAACAATGCTATACTATATTGATCATAGCTATATGAAGCCTTCAGAGAAAACCAGTGCTCCAGAAAGACCAAAGTACATTTGAGATCAAGCATTACATTCTCTGTGATGAAGTCCAGAAAAGAGAAGTGGGTCTCCAATATATATATATATATATATATATATATATATATATCCACAATATGAGTAGATATGTAGATATTTTGGTAAGGCCTCTGTCCAAGATGAAAGAGTTTGTATACTCAAGATGGAGCTCGTGGAGATGAATTCCTTATTGAAAAAGGAAGAGATGACTCCCGGGTTGGGAGGGAGCACTGATGTGTTATCGATTTAAGGAAAATCATTTTTCAGTTCGAAGAATGGTCTAGGATGAGTAGTTCCTTTCCAATTCGGAAAGTGGTTTGAGATTTTTGACGGACAAACATTTTCCAGTTCGAAAAATGGTCTAGATCGAACAATCATTTTTGTAATGAAAATGGTTCAATGGATTGTTGATGTATCATAGAAAACGATTCCCCTTGTGGCTAGTGTGGGGGAATGGTCTAGGACAGTCTCTCTTCTTGACAATCACTCTCAGTAGTGGTCAAGAAGACTAGTCTGCCTCGCAGGACAATCATTCTTTTGAAGCTCACAATTGTGAGTAGTTTCGAAGAATGGTTCATTTTGGAGGTTGGTGCAGGATAATCATTTCCTTAGGAAATGGTCTAGATAGTCATTCCCTAGGGCATATTCATTATCTCCAGGTTTCACTTTGTTTAGTGCCGAAGGAATGGCCCAGATAGGCGAATGGTCCAGGTTCAACAATCAAGGAAAGTAATTCCCTAGGGTAGATCCATTCTCTCCAGGTTTCACTTTGTTTAGTGCCGAAGGAATGGTCCAGGCTCAGAAATTGAGACAATTAATATTCCTTGCTTGAGAAGAATAGTCCAGATAGCTCATCATTGATGTTTTACCTTCTAATGGAAGATGCTCTTCCAGATCTCACAGATGTGAGTGGGAGAATGGCTCAGATGATTCACTTTATATCATAACAATGTTTTTTGTGCAGGTTGATTTCAGATGATATGATTGTTATGGAGACTATATGTCTCCGGACAGTGTATGTATACTATTGTGGTGGATGTGTTCCACTAATTATGACTATATGTCACTGATAAAGTATCTGTATGCTACCCGGTGTGGTAGTGTACCACTGGATTGTAGTTGTGTACTACTATGGATAGACACAATCGTGTTCAATTGAATACCATTGTTATGATTGCCTTGAAGACTATTAGTAGTGTTGGAAATGATTATCACCTAGATGGATGATCAATGGATAGAGATTTCCCCAGACGGAAAATGGTCCAAGACATTTATTCTTCTAGGACATATGTTTGGATTAGAAGAATGGTTCTTGTGCCACTCTGTGGATTGAGTGACTTATCTAACATCATGTTTGATTACTAAGATGGAGTATGGTTTCGAGAGATGGTTCAGTTGATGACATTGATAGTGATGGTGGTGCTGATGATCTAATCATGAGATAATCTATACGACTATGTTGATGCTACTGAGTGAATGGTATGTTTGTGCTCAAGACCATTACTGTCAATACCTCCCTAGCTAGGAGGGAGTGTTGATATTATGGTAGCTGCTGGAGGTATTTACCTCCACGTGTAAACCTGACGAGAATAGAATATTTCGGGTAGCAAGAAGAAACCCTAATTAATTGGTTAATAACCCTAGAAGACAAGTCGGCTCAAGAGAATGACTTGTATTAGGTTATTAGCCTCCAAGAGAAGAAGTCGGCTAAAGGAAATGTTACATACTAAAGAATTAGTACCCAAAATGAGAAGTCAGCCCAGGAAGTGTAACATAAATAATATAAATACATGAGGCCAGTCTTCATTCTAGCCAGTATTCTTAGAACTGCAGAAGCAACACTTGTGCGCACTGCAGTTGGCCAGTTTGTGCGCAAGTTTGGAGGAGAGTTGTTGTTGCAGCTGCTGCAACTAGCAGATTTTGGTTTTGGCTTGGACTCTCTCTTGGTTATGGTTTGGACTCTCTGATCAACTCTTGTTACTCTTGTTTTGGTGCGCTATCCTTGGAGAAAGGTACACCACCTTTGTTTGGCTATCCAGTCTAGGGTTTTCTTCCAAAATGATTATCTGTCAAGGTTAAGGGGCTTAGGAGTGGCTTCGGCCTATGGTTGGGTCACAATATTGACATCTTATCTTAAATTTCCTCAATTCTCAACCCTCCATACCTTGTGTCTGGTTGAAATTTCTTTGGTAACTAGCCAATGAATCACATGTCACATGGGAGTGACCTTCTCTCTCCATTTTCCAGTGAGCCTCTACCAAAACCTTCTAAATATAACTCCTCCATGGGTGTAGGTAGGGGGAATTAGTTATATTATATCCAAGATAGGTCTAGGAAGTGTGATCAACATCATTAGTTGCAAGGGTGGCTAAGGGATGTCAAGCTACATCGTGATGAGAGTGTACCCTTTTCAACTATATGGTGTTGGAGCACTTAGTGCATCTACAACATTGAGAACTTAATATTTTCACTTGACATAGGTGTATTTTCTACACCTCGTTAGCAATTTAGCTACCCCTCGTATATGGGGATATTGAAAGGCTACATGATATAGTTAATTACTATATACACTTGCTAAGGGAGGAGGTAGTGGTAGGCTATTCTCACTATTGGTTCATAATCCATTCCATGAAAAATAAGCATAACCATTTTCCTTTGTGTCTCCAATTAATTCCTACCCTCGCAAAAGTTGTACCATGATTTCACTACATCCACACCTCCAAAAGGTCATATGTCCTTTTCATTCAATCCATAATTGTCTTATCACTATTTCTTTGTCACCCATTCACTCTCAATGATGGAGAGAGTGAATGGGAGACATAGAAATAGTCACAAGATAATGATGGATTCAATGAAATGGACATATGACTATTTGGAGGTGTCGAGGTAGTGAAATCATGGTACAAATTTTGGTGAAATCATGGTACAAAGCTCTGGATCCAACTCCAAATCACATATTTTGAAGAGGTACAAATTTTTAAATTTAATTATGGTTTGCTAGCAATTTTTCAACATGAAGTATCTTTGTTTGAGAGAAACAATTTAAATCAAGCCTTCCTCTATTATCTTTCCATAGAAAGAAAAATTAATATACTCCACCGTCCTCTTTTTTCTCACCCTCCACCTTCACATCCTCCTTTCAGTGATATGTTGTCACCATCTTATACTATCCCTAACCCTAAATATAACCCTAACCCTAATCATGGTACACCTTCATGACCCCCTTGTTGCTGTCAGTTCCACAAATATATTTTCATAATGCTTCCACTTATTATGCCTTGGAACACCAATCTATCCCAAAAACTCTATACACTAATGACCAATTGCTAGAATGATCCAAAATTGCCTAGGTTTTTACAAGCCACATTACATCACCTAATCCCTCTTCTTCACTAGAAATAGTCCCTCTTCTAAAACCTACTATAACAAACCCTTCCTCACTTCTCATGGCCAAAGGTACTTGTTCCAATCTCATTTGCACTCAAAATTGTCAAGTAAAATATCAACTATCCATTATCATCCTCAACTATGGTAGAAAAAAAAACCTCATATCCCAAGACTTTGTAACATTTCTTCATCTACCTACCACAACTCACCCTTGTCCTTATCATCTAGGCTAGGTACAATAGTCCTCACCTTCTAGTTAATAAATGTTGTATCATAACCTTTTCCATCAGACCTTTCTAATACATTGTCAAATGCGATGTCTCCCCCCTAAAATGTGTTGAATTACTTATGGGTATCCCCTATCAACAACACCATAATACATTATATGATGTCAACCACAACATTTATAAACTCTTTTTAGAAGGAAAATCTTATAAACTTACCTCTACCAAAAAACCATGTCCTTGTAATCCTATAACAGTCCAACCAATTAGTCTACATAAATTTCTTTCTCTTTTTGTTATACCTTGCATGACATCGTTTATCATAATCATCTATTTCTATGATGCATGCAATATAAATGATTTTTAATAAGGTCCAATTAATTCATCAAGAAGTATTTGAATTTTGGGTCTTGATAGAATGCACATTTAATAATAATTTTTTGAAAATATTTCGAGTTTGAATATCATATTGTATGTGATTAACTATTTGACTTTATCTATAACAACTCCATTTGGATCAATCATCCAAAACTTGTTTTGGAGCTTTTGTGAGTCCATCCAATTTCCCCTGGGGAAGTTAGAGGTATTTTATTATATTATCCCCTTTCTAAACTCATATCTATGCATTGTACCAAGGGATGTCTCCCAGTAGGATACCCATCATGGGTCAAAGTTGGTGTTCACCAAATTGATAGATTACTAAATGATTGAATAGATCTAATTTCATCCATGCTCCCTCTTAAATGTGTTTTCATATTTTCCATGCTTCCTGTTATCCCCATTTTATGGATAACTGAGGAGATTATGTCTGGAGGCTCTCAGGTTGTATATATGGAGTGCTAAGAGACTACATGACCAACAATACCCTTTGCACAAATGGAAAACCCACTCACCACCACAGAGGGTCATGGTTTCGCAGATGGAATCCATGACATCGGTTGGCTTCCGAAAGGAAGTGGGCCTTTCTCCATGAGGTACAAGTCAATATTATGGTGAGCATCATTTAAATATTTAAGCCAGTTGAGTATGTTGTATCTTAGATTTCTCTAGATTTCATGATATATGCTTGGACATTATGCCTTTTTCCCTACTTCACCTTGTTGGTTGACATTGTGCATTAGTAAGTGGTTTTCCTTGGGGATGTGTTTTCTACTAGGAACTCCCTTAATGAGTCGTCGTACCATTCATGACCATACTTACCACTTTCCATCATTGTTCCCCTCCATTTTCTTATCTCTTGGGATTTTAGGGTGTATTGACCCAAGAAGGGGTTTTCCCTCATTCTATGGGAAGAAGGGGTTAAAGGCCCAAAGGGGTTGATGTTGGGTAAAAGATAAAAACCTTGTATAAACCTTCCAGATGCTTCTCCCAAGGATCACCCAAGAAAGCAATAAAACGCTTATCTTTGAGTAAAGGGGAACCACAATATAATAAAGAATGCTTAAAGGGCTAGTTGAAGGATAGGAGGTCTCATCATGAGATCACCTATCACATCCATGAATATCTAGTGGTATGACATTGTCATCATCTGGTCACCAAACCAGGTAAATGGCTCTCAGTTGCATAACTAAGAGAAAGCGAGTCTCATCACGATCCAACCTTCTCATTTCCACTAGGTGTTTGTGGGTGACATTTCCATCATCTGGTCACCATGCTAGGGCAGTGACCTTCAATCTCTCCCTATTCCATGTTGAAAGAAAATACAAAGAAAGAAAGATAAAAGGCAATTGATGGGCTTGGAAAAAGTGCATTGCGGACCAAGGTACCACACACCCTCTACAAAGGCACCCACAAATGAGACAATATGACCCCTTGTATGTCATGAGCGCTATGCCCATTTAGTATTGACCCCAAAAACTCCATCCACTTTACATGGATTAGAGAGGGATCTCTTGGAAACTCTCCTTGATCTAGGGCAAGATCTACCAAATAGGACACCTCGTCAACCCTCGTATACTCAAGCTTGACAAGTCACATAGTGTCTTTGAGAAGTTAATTGTTTGATATAGTGATCTTTGATGCAGATGCTTAGACAGATTATTTATTGATTGGATTCAATTATCATGATGTTATGAATTGAGATCCTTGGAGGGCGTGCTCATTTGTCTTTGCAGGACCTAGTTGGTGGACAATTTTGGGAGAAAAATCATAGCTTGGGCTTCCATGGGGCTACAAGCCCACAGGTTGAATGTCAGGGGCCCACATTCTGGATGAGAGAGATCAGACTTGGAAGGCCTTGATGATGACTTGGACGACCTATCCCATCCCTCACTTGCCAAATGATTTCCCCAGGAGGGGAAAAACGTCCTATTTTTGAGCTAGACGTCATGCTTTTGGGGCTAGGGCATGGTGGTGGGATGCCACTCTTTTGACACATGGATGTTTGAGGAGGATAAAGGTATTCACCATGACGAGAGTGCCTAGATTCTTGACATGTGGCCTTTGGAGGCCTACCCATGCTTCTCCAACACCAACGACTTCCTCAAAGTGCCAAAACGTCCCCTAAAGGGGCGACGTCCTCCTAAATTAGGGTTTTATTTGCGCAAAAAGTGAAATTTTAAGTGAATTGTTTAATATTACTTTGTTAAGGGGAAAATATTAGGGTTGTTGACCCCTAATATTATGGTTAATTCCTTAATTTGTGGACAAACTATGTTAGCTACATTTTGTATAAATAGAGATCATAAGATCTCATTTTAAACATAACTCTCCCTCTTGTGAGAGGACTTGGCCTGAGATTTTCTCGACACTTGGCTCTTTTTATCTCTTGTGCACTTGTTTATGGCTATGTTTATGAATGGTTTATGGAGGAGGTCCAACGCTAGCATTGGATGATGATTTCTATCTCTTGTGGTTGATTATCTTTGCATTTCTCTTGATCTTGGTATGGTTTTCTACTATTATGCTATCATTTTTTCAAGTCAAGTATTGTTATGCTAGGATCTAGGTGGAAAGTATAAGGGCATACACCCCCACCATAGTCTTCATCATTTTTGCTTCATCTCATTGACTATACAAGGGTTTGTTAAGAGAAGTATAAGGGTATACACCCTCTTAGCTTAAACCCTAACTAGAGAAACTTGCCTTGGGAAGTAAAAGGGCTTACACCCCCAAGGAGGTAGTTTCACTAGCTCTTGTTTATTCGACTCCAGTAACCCAATAGTAAAGGAACTAGTCATATTCTTTTTTGCATTGGAGAAATAAAATATTGCATTGGGAAACATGAATTTCAGTGATTTTTACTTCTTGCAAAGTGGATTGTACTTATTATGCCTTGGGCACCTCACAACCACTAGAGCGTCCCCATGAAGGGGATACTTATTTTTGATGTTACAAAATTGCATCTTCAACCATTAGAGTTGCAAAAACCCTAACTCATTTGCTTGAATAATTCTCTTATCAACCATTGGATTTTGCTCAAAGTTTGCACACTTACTCTCCTTGACCTAGCACACTTTTTGGAAAATTTTGAGGGGATTTCAGTGGCTGAATTTATTGCTGTAATACATTGAATGTTACATCCATAAGGCTGATATAATTTTCTGTAGACAGGTGTTTACAACAACCTTATCTTTTGTGCTAGAATATTGGCTTTTCATCTTGAGTTTAGCTAATCTTTCTCTTGTATTTCTACTTGATCTCTAGCACTTATTGAGTGGCTTATAGTACCATTTACTTGCTGATATATACTGTTATCTATTTCTGAAAATTAGGGACATCAAGCTTAACTTGTTGATCCAAATAACATATATCATTGCAAAGTTTCTTTTCTTCTGTCTCAGGCAGGTACAATCATCAGGAGAAATATTATACCTGTGGGGCAACAATTACTTGACTTACAAGGCATCTCTCCCTACCTTTTATTTAACTTAGAATTAACCTCTAAGGGCTTCACTTCCATTTCCCTCCATCTCAATCCCCCTAGGGTCACCGAGATCGCCTCCCTAGAGTGACCTAGTCACCCTTGAAGTGTGGGACCTACATCGAGGTGACATTGGGTGTAGGATTCCCAAGTTGTATCTCTTGCTTGATTTTCCCAACCTACAACTTGCACTATATTACTTCACATTTCATTTGGAAAACAAAGGATCCATTTCAATTGACTAGTTTATGTGTCATATCCTTCCAACCTTGCTTACCATGGAAGGCGCCTTTGATGAACACATTTTGATTTTTGTTTCCATAAAAAAATTGTAATGGTCCTTTGATCATGAAACGCTAAACCTAATTGAACTTTTGATATCATTGATCATCGGGCCTAAAATATGTGTACCTAAATCCCATCCAAATTTTTTGAGTTCTTAATGTTTGGAGTGTCTAGGGGTAAAAATTCAGGTTTAGGATCTCTACTTACAATCTATGGTTACTTATCTCAAAGTCCATAGGGGTATTCAAGTCCCAATGCGACCTATCATCATTGAAATAACCATAATTCAACCTTAAAAGAATTCATTTATCTTGTTTCTCTCCATCTTTAAGTAAACTTGCAAAAGACCACTCCCCATCTACATAAGACATTGTACTACCCTTAGTTGTTTCTAAATGATTTGCAGATCCTAGAGCAATAGAGTTGCAACATAGGACTACTCCATTCCTTTGTCTCTAAGAATGTAATGTAGTCATCTTTTATTCTCGGTAATTACAATAGGAAGTTCCCTTGATTACATGGATTTTATTCTCTATAGTGGGAAGCAGATAATTATTTAGCACGTGATTTTGTCTCCTAAAACCTTTTTCTTATTTTAGAGTGTCTAGTTTTGTCTCCTAAAAACTTTTTCTTATTTCAGAGTGCCTGATTTTGTCTCCTTAAACCTTTTTCTTATTTCAGAGTGTCCCATAGTCATCTTTGCTACTTTGTCAAAGATTTAGGTTACCCATAATTTGAAGCCTTGAAAAACATTTTGTATGGCATACATGAACTATATGATGTTTGTATACACACCATTCATATATTTAGGCCATAATGCATGCTTGAATATTTGAAAAGTGAAGATTTGGTTTATGATGACTATGACATAGTATATTTAGGCATCAAATTTATGATATATGTGCATAATAATGGAAGGTTGAAGTACTCTCATCCACCACTCCTTTACTATATACATAGGCATGTTCATGGAGTAAGCTACAACCTTTTATAAAAATGGTTAAGTGAAAAATCCCACAAATTTCTCGCTCTTCGTATGTCCTTTCCCTACCTTTGAAAACACCAGTTTAGCCAAGGAAAAATATGTTGGCAGCTCATTGATCCTAATCAATTTTGTGGTTTTTTGGGCATGAAGTCATGGTATGGGTTATTGCCTTTGATTCAACTATGAGTAGCTTGGTTTATGGACATGATAGGTTGTGTTTCACTTAAAAAATCATGGCAGAACTATGCTCTTGGTAGAATTGGTTGCATGCCATAATGAGGTTATTATGTTTGCATGCATGGGATACTTTGTCAAAGATTTAGGTTACCCATAATTTGAAGCCTTAAATAACAGTTTGTATGCCTTGGTGAATAGAAGAAATGTGTAATTTAGAGTTCAAACCTATGCATGTTTTTTTTTTATGGTTGGATAATGCTCTTGAATGAAAAATAGACTTGAAGGAGGTAGCGATTGCCTACTAGTTATAGAGACCCTTATATAGATTTTTACTCTTTGATTTGCAAATGAATGAATGCCTAGAATTGATTGTGAATATTGTGGGTGCTCAACATTTGGTATTTAATGGGAAATGAACATTTCATGCCTAGGTAGTATAAATTACTTGTCCATCCTATTTCACTCTCAGATTCTTTGGTTGGCGTATATTTATTGATTCTCATAAATGGTTTGAAGGGTTGCATGCATACCCAACATTCTTCTCTTGGAGTCAATTTTTTATTTTGTTAGTTTTGCTTGAACCTTATATTTTATGTATGCATGTACCTTCTTGATTTCATTTACCTTTAATTCTTGTTTTGCTACTTGTTATGCATGATTGGGTATGGGGAATTGAGAGTGATGTGGGGGGGAGGGGGGCAAGACCAAATGAGCTTCCACCTTCATGTGGTTGATCCTATTTAGTAGAGAATAAAGTATTCTAGAAACCAAGAGGAGCTCATTCATGAGGTATTCCCCTTTAGTATTTCTAGAGCATCATACATCTTTAATTATTATTCAATCATATAAATTTAATTCTCTTTTTCAAATACAAGCTCATTGATGTTTAGTTATTATTGAATCATTTAACCTATTATTGTATTTGACAAATGCAGGTTTGAAGGGAGGTCAATCCATGATCCAAAATGCATTTCCGACAAGGTGTTGCCCATGGTTTTTTATTCTTGTCTTGGTTGTTTTTAATGTGTCTGTGAGCCTATGAAAAGCAAACAAGGAAAGAGTAGAAAACATGGGAAACACATGGAACAACCTGAACATGCTATGTTTGGAAATTGGCTCTATTTCAACTTCTATGATGGAGGACTAGGTATACTATGCTTGCCGCAGCTATCGTTTTTGGTCTTTTACATCCATAGAATCTTGTCAGCATTCATTCACTCATCACAAGTGTCTGATATGCATTCATGTGGTGCATATGCATTCTATCAAATGCTAATATTATTTTAAAATATTCAAGTGTGTACAAACACGACTTTTTATGTGTTTTTGTGAGTGTGTGCATGTATAGTGCATTATGATCAACTAACTAGTTTTGCAGTTATTGAGACTCTATACAAAGTCTAATGGTGTCAATATAATATCCATACATACAAAAAAACTCTGGTAAGAGTTTTTAGATTTTTTTTTATATCTCCTTTTTCACATTTGCAAAAAATGATATCATTATCAATGCAAGTTGGCATTCAAGGTCAATGCTAATTTGTTTAGAAGAATAATATCTCCTAGATTTTACGTGTATTTTTTCAATGTAATTGAGATTTATTTCTTTCGAAGTAGAATATGTATATGTTTTACTTACTATGTAAAACTATGATAAACAAATTATATTTTTTTTGTGATGCTCACATAAAACATTGTTAATATTGCATTGATCACATGTTATATTGCCCCAACTAGTTTGAGAAAAGTAAATGGAAGATTTATTCTTCTAATTGTTATGTTTCTATTTAATTAATTGCATGCAAAATTTTGTATGTTTGATTCAGGTATCATTTGTTAATGGTATTGCAATGGGATCAGATGAAAGTCTAGAAGTAATATGAACATTTCAAGTAGTCACAGAGAACACCATAAGTTATTTAAATCCTCAATGAAAACTTTCCTCTTTTTATGGAGATAGATCATATATATCTTTCCAATTTATAATGCAAGTAGTCTGCCACCACAAAGTTAGATTGAGATGGTGCTAGAATTTCAATGACATCTCTAGTGGACATTAATCCATTCTTTGAGTTTGGTTTATAGGATTCTTCACCTAATAGGTGAAGCAAATTTACATATTTTTATAAATACAACCTCTATAAAAGCAAAGATTGGGGTATAAATTATACATCTTTGGAGAGAGTGGTGTTATTTTTCTCAGTTGCAGCAAACATATTTGAGTGCAAGATCATGTTGTGAAATTTTTTAGAGAAGCTAAGTGATTTTTCCATTTCTTTCTCATTTCTAAAGGAGGGAAGCTTGTTGATTGAAGGACAATGACTTGGAGAATCCCAAGAGAAGACCACCCCCAGAAGAAAAAGAATTTAGAGATTCATCTCTCCATAGGTATAATTTAATTTGTACCTCTCTTTCTTCGTCAAGATAATATTTACTCTTCCCCATGTGTTCGATGTTTTCTTTATGCTATTGGTGATTTTAGCATTTCATTTTCATAGTAACAATGACATTTTGCTAGATTTAGGGATTTTTACATGCAATGCAAGCTAGGGTTTCAAGCTATTTCATTACATAGGTTAGAGAGATAAAAAAAAAATCCATCCCAAGGAGAAGGCCTTTTTTTATTTTATTTTTTTCAGCTCATTCTCGAATGGTTGATGCTCTGAGGACCTGCTCCTCCAATGTAATTCAATGAAGATAATACCTTTGGGAGCTTTCTACAAGTGAATTTATCCCTCTCTCTCCCCTTCTTAAATTTTCTTGTAAAGGAAAGTAAGTATACCACCATTGTATTATTATAGTAGGGACCAACGACCTTGATGGGTTGGGAACTACTACTTAACACACACACACAAGGAAATTCCCACAAGACAATATTAAAGTATTACAAATTATGCACAAGTAGTAGAATGCATCTCCCACCAATTTCTAGTAGTGAGAGTATACCTTGAATACCCAAATACATGGACCAAAGAAATGAGACATCATAATTCTTCCTAATATGAACAACATTAAAAGATACACAGTTGGGATAATAAGGATAACCACTAGATTATTTTCCACAAAATGGTGGAAATTTAATCCAAGTCATGAGATGGTAGGTTGGAGGCAATTAAAACATTCCCAGGATCTCATGTAATGCAATCTTTTGTTTTTTAATATACACAGTTTCGTCAGATATCCGACGAAAGGTTTGACAAGCATATCCGTCGGAGGTATGGCACCTCTGTCAAAGCTATTGTTATCTTGTCGGATATTCAATGAACATGTGGTCGTATATCCAATGAAATGTCTGACAGTAATATCTGTCGGAGGTATGGCACCTCCTTCGGATCTACTGTATGGATGTTGACTATTCGACGAATGTGGGTGTCATATATCAGGTGATAGGTCTAACAATAATATCCGTGGAAGGTATGGCACCTCTGTCGGATCTACTGTATGGTCGTCGAATATTCGATGTGTAGTTACGTAAGAATTCCGACGAGTATCTTCTAGAAATAATGAATGATTTCGATGAGGTTTTGGTCCTTAGGGTCATTGGTATAACTGACGACAATGTGTTGGATATTCATCAATATATTCGTCGAATATCCGACCCAAATACATTGACGAAACTAATAACCAGGTTTCATCGGAGTGTCGACGAAATTGTGTCGACCAACCGATGTACCACTGTCAGATTTCAGTGCACAAGTAGTGACACCATAGCCCACACACATAAGAACACAAATAAATGATGCACCTTATAACCTATACACACAAGGGACACACCTATCTAACCCACACACATAAATTATACTCCTAACCCATGAACATAAACAACATACTAAACAACAATCATAAGTGATACATATAACACACACCTAAGAGGGACACCTAATCTACACACAAAAATGTCTAACATACTCAACATGCATTACACACATAGGAGACACACCTAACCCGAACAAATAAATTATGCACCTAACCCACAAACACAAATAATGCACCTAAAATGGACATAAGCGACACATATATTAAACAATGCACCTAATCCACACACTTAAATGATGAATCTAACCCACAGACATAAACTATGCATCTAACCCGAGGAC
Source organism: Picea mariana (assembly GCA_032191745.1). Lineage (NCBI taxonomy): Eukaryota > Viridiplantae > Streptophyta > Pinopsida > Pinales > Pinaceae > Picea > Picea mariana. Next base: position 126,708 of record JASDQU010100208.1, on the reverse strand, counting down.
ACACCTAAGTGATATACCTAATCCATACATAAAAATTTATAACCTAGGCAACATGAATAATGTGCATAAGATGCACACCTAACCTACACATGTAAATTATGCACATAATCCACACAAATAAAAAATGCACCCTAACACACACATAAGTGACATATATATAAAACAACACACCTAAATGATACACATAAAGTATGCATCTAACATAGGGACCTATCAATGCACCTATATGGCATGTATAAATGACACACATGCACAATCAATGTACTAATGCACACTTAACCCATGCACATAAGAAATAGTACACATAATCCATGCACATACACCATACATTTCATGCAAAGATAACCCACACAATGTAGAGCAAAATTTCATCGTAAAGATATGTCATTGTATAAAATCATATAAATACAACATATAAATAACAACCACAAGCCAAAGAGGTCCTGTAAGCCATGGCACTAATACCCATGTTAATGCTAATACTGCAGTGGGGGGATGTTGATCACTTATATAGGTTAAATCACATTTTCCTTGTGATATGTAAACGATGTAATTATACCCCACTTGCTTCACCAACACAGACACTATGTGGAAATTAACTTTTGATCTATGTTTCTCTGTCATGTACAAAGATCTATGTTCTTCAAATGGCTATAAGCCTTAAGGCCTCCGTTTTCAGAGTAGGTTGGTTCTAAAAGACTTGTGTTATTGACTTATTTTGTTGAGGCCAATACTCAACAATGGAGCAACCCACTCTAGTTTTTATTTACAACAAAAGAAATAGACTTTTCTCTTTACAACTTACCCATCCAATGACTCTAACTTTTGCGAACCAAATAAACCTCCAAAAGCATTCAATGTCAATTAAATGACATATGTTGTATGCATTCACAAAACTCTAATCCCTTCCCCTTCACATGATGAAAGTGATAATCATATAAAGATATACTTTTGGGAAATTTGTTAAGAGATCACTGAAATTATAACCTACTTATGGTGAACAAAAGAGTAAGCCACTCAATCTCTGTTAACTACAACATTCAAGCCCAATAATTAACCAATTATAACTTTACAACTTCATGGTATAACCCATTAATAAGAAGATGCTAACACTTCTTCTTTTTCCGTGGATGCTAACACCACATGTTCTGCACAAATATTGGATAAACAACAATATCCAATCTAATAGAGGTTTCTACAACTATCCAATTGCAAGAGCTAGAACTAAGAATAGACTATAGTATACCCTTCTAATTACAAGTCAATAGTATTTCATATAGCCAAGGGATGAATGGTTTGAGTGCTCCTTAGTGTGTAATGCCAAAATCTGCCACATCCAATTATAATTGGAAGTATATCATTGTTTGGATGTTGT
>JASDQU010100208.1:96019-125313 GCA_032191745.1 Picea mariana | reverse complement strand
AAGAGCTAGAACTAAGAATAGACTATAGTATACCCTTCTAATTACAAGTCAATAGTATTTCATATAGCCAAGGGATGAATGGTTTGAGTGCTCCTTAGTGTGTAATGCCAAAATCTGCCACATCCAATTATAATTGGAAGTATATCATTGTTTGGATGTTGTAGTAAGAGCAAACCAATGCAAACAACTTAGAATAGGTGGTCGCACTAAGATCGAGGAAAAGAGATAGATGTAGGTTATCCCAGCGATACAACCATTAAATAAAAAAGCTGTGTAAGACCATACGAATTAGAAAATAGATGTGTGCTTGCTATTGTGGTAACAATACACAAAATTCAATGCACATAGACCCAAAGGGCGATCAGAAAATTTGGTGGATACAACAAACTCACACCAAATCGTTTTCTTTAGGTTTAAACTTAGCAATTGAAAGAGGAATCGAAATTGTTGTGGCTGCTACTGGACTGTCAAGGATGCATTAGAAGGTGACTTTATAAGACCATGGAGAAAAGAAACCACAAGATGCCAAAACCAACTCAAAATTGGAGCCAGCCACCATTCAAAATTGTCACAATGAGAGAGAGGGCATCCACCAGGCTGCATACGGTCGTCTCACCTACGTGGAGTCATTTTGAAGTTGAGGACGTGGCCATACAACCTTGTATGGCCCTCTACTCGGAAAATAAATGGTCTTATGGCCTGTGGATAAGAGCAAAACTGCCCAGTCAAATAAATTACGACCTGGGAAGAAGGTGTACAACCGTGTGGGAATAATTGCAACCCGTGGGGAAGGCATACGACCTGTAGGAAAGAGAAAAACTAAAATACACGAATTTAGCAAACTCCTATAGAAGTGCAATGGCTCAATAACAATAGCCATTGATCTCAGATTTCAAAGGGGATTGGAAGATGGTCATTCAAGAGATGTTAACATCCATACTTTTCCAGTGGCAGTTGGTTTTTGAGTGAATTTAAGAGAATTGCAAGATGAAACTCTTCATCATAACTATTAATGCAACCAGCAACAAAAATACACCATAATGACAACAATAATCTTATCCTCAATGTTTTACATAGCATTAAAACACACAAAGAGAAAATCAATCACACGTGAACACAATACTTATTTTGGAAACCCAAATGTGAAAACCAACTTCCAATGGTTTCTCTCTCTATTTCAACAATTTCTGGTTTACAATGCAGCTAATGGTTGTTTGTGTTTCCTCATCTCCTTGGCCAAAAAGCCTTTTGAGAGTGCACTACAAGAAAAAATAAGGAGAGATGGGGTAATGAGAAAGCCAACTGGCATGACCACCTATTATTAATTTTCTTTTTTATTTATTTATCTTTTTTCTTTTTTCTCTTTTGTTTCATTTACTTTTACATTTGCATTGTTTTTAATAGTTTGCCTAACCTTCATTAATTTCCTAATTACACGTGCAGGAGGAACTGAGTCTTACAACCATTTGCTTGTTTCGATCCATTTTGGATCACCTTGTGATCCTTGTCATGGCTTTATTTCTAAGATAATGTTGGCACACCACTTATAAACCCAAATTGCACATAAATGACCCACCTAACCCACATAAATACATGACAGACCTAATCCATGCACATAAGGGACACACCTAACTCACACACATAAATTTCACTTCTAACCCACATACAAAATTGATGCACCTATGCCACACATAATCCACACACATAAATAATGCACCTAAGCCACACATAATCCACACACATAAATAATGCACCTAAGCCACACATAAATGATACTAAGTCACAATAATTTTAAGACTTATCACCTAATAGATTGTTACTAGGACCTGAATCATGGCCTAAGGACCAAAACTAGGATCTTAGCACATAAGTATTAATTCCATGACTCGTGGGCCATGCATATGGCATTTAACCACCACATAAGCCCAAAATTTTAATTGATATATGTGTGTGTGTGTGTGTGTGTGTGTGTGTGTGTGTGTGTGTGTGTGTGCACATATTAAAATTAGGACCTAAGCCATGGTTTGGGGATAAACACTACATCTTAAGCCTTAATTATTTCTTCAAGGGATCATGCATTGTGTTTAAGGCCCTATAACACCACATAGTCCCTATGAAGGAATTGTTTTCTTGTAAAAAGTATATGGGAACCCTTCCAAGGTTTTGTGAATGATGAATGGGCTACAATGTGCTATAACCATAGTTCATGGCCAAAAACTACCGAGGGATAAGTGTCTTGGACTAATCTATGCTCACGGGTCAAAACCATAGGACCTAGACACTATTTGCTTCTTTTATGGATCATGGGTTGTGCATGGGACCTCACCCAACAAACATACTCTATAGAGCGAATCAATTTTCTATGAGTGGTATATGGGTACCATTTTGATGTTTATAGTATGAGGGATGGGTATTAGGGTCCAAACCATGGTTTAAGGCCAAGAACCAAGGCATTGGGATCCAATTTATGCAACATCTCAAAACATAGATTAAAGATTTAAATCAATTCATGGGGCAAAGGCAGAGTTAGGCATCAATTACAGGCAATTACAGGTTTATTGGGGGTAATTAGTGGTTAATTAGGGGTAATTAGTGGTCGTTTGGGGGTAATTAGGGATCATTTAATGGTAAGTAGTGAGCAATTAGTGGTAATAAAGGGTTAATAAGAGGTCAATTATGGGGAAATTTGGGGTTAATTAGGGTAATTAATGGTAACTAGGCTTCAATTGTGGGGTAATTAAGGATCAACTAGTGTAATTAATGGTAATTGGGGGTAGATTATGGGCAAATAGGGGTAATTAGGCATTAATTAGTCATGATTAGAGGTTATCTAGGGGTAATTAGTGGCCAAGTAGGGGTAATAAGGGGTTATTAGTGGTACTTAGGGGTTAATTGGGGTAATTGGGAGTCCATTAGGAGGTTAATTAGGAGTCAATTATAGGGTAATTAGAGATAATTAGTGTCCATTAGGGGCAATTTTAAGGTACCACAAAGAAATATGTAGAGCAGTAGCACACTTATTATGAAAATAATTAATAGAAAAAGACAAAACAATAAGCACAATGAAAATAATTAACAAAAAAAGACAAAACAATAAGCACAATGACAATATAGATCCAAAAGATGATACCTTTATTATCCCGAGAACAATGTTCACTTGCCTCTTCGAGAGGGAAACCTCCAATAGAGCAGAGCTCAAGTACAAATGATTCAACAAGACAAGTTTTTCCATGCTTTCTACCCCTATATATACTATTTCCATCTTCTCGAGGACATTCTAGAGGATGAACCTTCTAGTAAGTTGTCTTACATTAGACATGTTCACATTATTAGATAGGCCTTATTTAGTAATGATGGTATTTATTACATAGAAAAAAATATTATTCTATCTACTTTAGGGGATAGGTGGGTTAGGACTCTAACATGCCCTCCCCCTTAAAGAACAACATTATCCTCAAGGCTTGAGATGTGGGAATTATTGCAAAATGACATTTGAATCCCATGTGGCATTCTTAGGTTGTGTACCCTTCCATTGTACTGAAACTTCTTGAATTGTGTGTTGACAAAGACGACACTCTCATTGGGCCATGAATTCTTGTGGTTGCAACCAAATGGAACCTTCTTCATCCAATTAAGGGAGACTAATTTGAATCTAGCACTTGGTTCCAATCACTTTCTTTAAGCAAGAAACATGAAAAATTAGATGGAGCTTAGAGTAACTAGGAAGGGATAACTTGTAAGCCACATGCCCTATGTGCTTGAGGATTGTATAAGGGCCAAAACATTTTGGAATAAGTTTCTGGTAGTGCTTTTCATTGAGGGAAATTTTCTTATATGGTTGTAAACGAATAGACACATGGTCCCCTTTAGAAAAATGGCATTACGAATGAAACTAATCTACTTGTTGCTTCATTTGGTTCTGAGCCACGACCAAATTCCCTTTAAGGGTGCATAGAATGTTATCTTGTAATGTAAGGGTTCTTTCCACCTCCTGGACCTTGAAGACATCGGGCATGTAAGATAATACCGAGGCTCATTTTTTACCATTGACCGCCTCAAAGGAAGTCATGTGAATAACACCATGGTAAGATGTATTGTACCACCATTCATCTAGTGGTAACCATTGAACCCATTGATATCATCGTTCGGATGTGAAGCACCAAAAATATGCTTCCAAGCACTTGTTGACAACTTCAGTTTGACCATTAGTTTGGGAATGATAGGTAGTGTTGAGATGCAATTGGGTGCCTTGGAGCCTATGCAATTATATTTGAAGTTTCTTGTGAAATTTGGATCACATTCAAAGACAATAGATTAGGGCATTCCATGAAGTTTGAAAATATTGTCCATGAAAACTTGAGCCATTGTGGATGCTCTAAATGGTTGTTGGAGGGCACATAAATGAGCATATTTGAAAGGAGAACAACCACAACCACGATGACTGATTTGTTTCCATATTTGGGTAATCCGACGATGAAATCCATAGAGATATCGGTCCATATATAAAGTGGAATAGGGAGATGTTGTAGTGTGCTTGGAGTTTTGATTGTTTCTCCCTTGTTGTGTTGGAAAGTATCACATTCATCCACAAAAGTGTGTATGTCCTGCTTCATGCCTTCCCATAAAAAGGAAAGTTTAATCCATTCATATGTATTGTGAAATCCTGAATGCCCTGTTGTTGGTGAAGCATGAAGCTTGGAGAGAAAAATGGATTTAAAGTGGGACTATTTGCTCAAATATAGGAAACCTTTATAGAAAATATCCTTATTTTTCCAAGTGTATCTCGGAGATGCATTAGTGTCTTGTTGCAATTCTTGGATCAGGATAGAAGTTTTGGGACCTTTGAACCACTCATGGTGAACTTCCTTTAACCAATTGGCTACAATGAAGGAGAGTGAAAAGAGGGATCCTTCTTTGTCATATTTCCTAGAAAGAGCATCAACGACCACATTCTCTTTTCGCTTCTTGTAAATGATCTCATAATCATAGTCAAACATTTTTCTCGACCACTTATGTTTCTCAGGGAATAAATCCTTTGTTCCAAAATATATTTGAGGCTATGATGATTATTTTTAATTTGGAAGCATTTCCCAAGCAAGGATCCTAATAATCCACCACATGAAAAATAACCAACCTTTCTTTTTCATAAGTGGATTTTCCCAGGTGTCTCTCATAAACTTGTTTACTAGTAAAGGAAAATGGTTCGACTTCTTGCATGAGAACTATCCCAATTCCTTTCCAAGAGGCGTCACACTCCAAAACAAAAGTCTTTGTGAAGTTGGGCAGTGCTAGAACTTAATTTGTACACATAGCCTCTTTGAAATCTTAGAAGGATTGACTAGTGGCCACATTCGAACTAAAATCATTCTTCTTAAGGAGGATAGTGAGTGGGGTTGCAATTTTGTCATAATTCTAGACAAACTTTCAATAATATCTAGTTAAACCAAGGAAACCTTGCAAAGTTTTAAGAGTTTTAGAGTGGGGCCAATCCTTCATAGATTCTATTTTCTTAGGATCCACATGAACACAATTCTTACCAACAATATGGCCTAGGTATTCTACTTCAGAATCCCTAAAGGAATATTTAGACTATTTGAGAAAGAGTTGATGCCGAGAGAGTAAGTGTAAGACTTGATTCACATGGGAAATATGGGCTTGCCAATTTTTACTATAAATGAGGATATCATCAAATAAGACCAGTACAAAATGATAGAGGAAGGGGTAGAAGACATGATTCATGATACTTTGGAAAGTGGATGGTGCATTAGACAGACTAATGGGCATGACCAAGAACTCATAATGGCCTTCATGAGTATGGAGGTTAGCCTTAGGAATATCAGCCTCCTTCATATGTATTTGGTGGTATCCAAAATATAGACTAATTTTGATAAAGAATTGAGCACCACTCAATTCATCCAAAAGGTCATCAATGACAGGAATGGGAAATTTATCTTTGGTGGTAATTTTGTTGAGGGCCCAAAAATCAGGGTAGATGCACCAAGTACCTTCTTTCTTGAGTACCATGACCATAGGAGAGGAATAAGGGCTTGTACTAGGGTAAATTACACCCCCAGTTAATAATTATTGAACAATTTTCTCAATTTCGTTTTTCTAAGAAAATGGGTTACTATAAGGGCAAACATTGGGAGGAAGACTACCAGGGACAAGTAGAATTGAATGATCATGGGGGCCATGGGAGGGTGGGATTACTTGGGGGTTGTCAAAAATGGATTGGTGTTTGGAGAGGATAAATTGCATGTCGAAATGAATAGTGGGGGAGGGAGTCTCAATTGCTTGAATGCCATGGAACTGGGCAATGATACCCGAATGGCCCTTTTTGAGGAGTTTTCCATTTGGTGTGAACTAACAATCTTGGGGGAACCTATCATGATTCCTTGGAACTTGTACTGATGTCCATCGTATTGAAATCTCATGTATAATTCCTTGAAGTCCATGGTGATGGGGCCTAGCACGCGTAACCGTTCAACACCCAGAACAATGCCACAACTACCCATTTCAATAAAAAACATGCAGAATTTCATATTATAATATTTGCAGGAACAAATTTTCACAATGACCCCCACATTTCATGGAACCGCTATTAACAATCATGAGTTGAAAGTTATTGACTGTTGAGGAAAAGGTATGGAGAACCTTACTCAAGCATTTTCATATCTTGTCAGGCTAAGGAAAGATAGTTGGGAATGTCACGTGGGGTTTATATCCTTAAAACAAAAAAACAATCACTTAATTCATAGGTATTAAGTACAAGGGATCAAGGCTGGTTTGTTTTATATATTATATGTAACTGAGAAAAAAAGAAATAAACTTAAACAAAAATCACATGAGTGTGTACAGAAATTACATGTTTATGTACATGGAGATAAAAGGAAAAAATGAACCAGATCATCAAAATACATATGTGAGACTGAAATCATAAAACTAATTTTTATATTGATTTCATTCTGAGATACAAGGATGGATTCTCTTTACAAACCCCTGCGAGGGTAGGGACCAAAGTCAGATTTAGAAGCCTCCGATGGGCACCATACAAAAAGAATCTGACAAAAAAAGAAAATTGAAGCTAAAGATCTGGATCATCTTGCCACAAAATGTTGTCACTTGACTCTGCAAGATATTCTTTATCAATCATGAAATTTAATTCATAAACAAACAAGAATACAAAGACCGACAAAGATAAATCATACACCTTTAAAACAAGCTGTTGAAATATATGATTCAGTTTTGAATCTTGTTGCCTTCAATAAGACCCTGTTGTCATCAAGAGGGTTAAGCCTTCTAGTAAACTCATAATGAATGAAAAATGAAAGTATCTCACTAGTATAGAGAAAACCTTATGGCTGAATTTCCTCTTCTATTCTCTCCTCCTTTGTCTATTCATTTGTTTGAGATTTTATTCCTTCTCAATAGGTTATGGTAGTTCAACTACCTTTTTTGGTCAAGCTTAATTAGATTAACTAATTAGTTAAGACAATAATAATAATATATATATAAATAAGGGTCTAATTAAATAATAACTAAATAGGTGGGACCCCTTGTGACTCCCATTTTTATTTCTTTTAATAGTCATCAAAATATGAAGTATAAAACCCCAAACATTTGATTCAAACATCCTCCTTGTAACTCTCGTTCTCATATTTATGATCAAATATTTTAATATCAACAAAATGTAACATGACTATATCGAAAAATAACATTATATCCATGATGTCCAAAAAACTGCCTAAATATATGCGTGTTGTCCAAAACATTGTCAAAGTAAAAATATTGTCCTCAAATAGAAAATAACATTAATCATCATTAAAAACCATATTTACCGTGGGAGGCATTTTGCCTCCTTTCATTGTTGTCCTCTTTCGATCTTTTTGATGTAGCCTTAGGTTGATTGGAACCTTGAGGCTGGACTGCACTAATAACGTGAGAACAATTATCTTTGAGATGAAGATGTGAAGACACAGATTCAGATGACTCTTTGGATGACTTGGAGGGAGTGACCACTCCTTTTCCTTTATCTTGGTCAGGATTGGGAACATTAGTTTTTAGCCTCTTACTTGCATGAGAATACTGCACGGGTGAGACAACATGATCATCTTGGGGATTTATATTTTTTGGCGGTGGAGGAGGGGGTAATGGAAAAGACACAGTAGGCCAACCATGGTGATGAGAAACAAGATTATGGACAATCTCTTGCCAACCATCATTGGCAGGCGATTTTGGTTCCATAGACACATGAGGGGGAACGCGGATACCAGAAAAATTTTGATGTGGCTGGAAGGGAGGTCTCTCAGGTCGAGGCTAGAGGATCCCATGGCCAACTAGGTTGAAGAAACCATCTTGAAAGAGATGATTTAATTTCTTTGGATCAACATCAAAATGTATTGAAAATCGTGGCCTTCTATGGCTCCTCTACCAATTTCCTTTGCCTTTATTAGCACCTCTGCCATTACTGTCTCTGCTAAAGAAACTCATCTTGAGGAAATATTCCAAACATGTTATGAAGAACTCTTAACAATCCATGCATCTATACTCTACCTAAATAAAATCAAAATTTTGGCTCTATTATTCACCACGTAATCACATGCAATCCATACATCAACATCTTAAAACTCAACAATCAATTTCCATTTGAATAGGGAGTCATAGGGCTATTGGGAAGATGAGGGGCTTATAATGTGTGAAAAATGGTAGCATGGATGGGAAACAACCAACGAATATTGTTCAAGTAAATGCATAATTAAAAGAGACTGTATGCATATCCAACTTTCCAACACCAGTCATCAGCTAGCCTTTTCTCTTTTGTTATTAATCCCTTCTCTTTTAAAAAAGAATTAAATTTCATAATAATAGGGAATGATTTAAATGTATTTGGGAAGGCGAGGGGCGTATAATGAGCGAAAAATGGTATAATGAAACAAAAAAGAAGATGATTACTATTCTATTATTTGCAATAGTATCCAAAAAAATGCCATCACCATCAAATGTCAAAAATTTTCTCTGTTTCATAATTTAAATCCAATACACAACAATTTTTATAATACCAAATATAAAAACCCCAGGAATTTTCTAGGGCTAACAAAATTTACAGCTCAAATTTCCTTTTCTTTTCTTTTTATCAATAGATATTTTATAAAAGATTGTTAATCGAGTCACTCAAAAAATTAAAACCATGCTACATCAAGTGTGCATGGGAGGCTGAGAACACGGCATAAGCCATCGAGCTTTCACTATACAACACTAGTAACACAATTTTAATACTTGTTGCGTAAACAGATTGGGTTCGAAACCCACGTGCAAGTGGTGTTCATTGTTTATTAAACATAATACCACTTCAAAATCAACAAACCCCAATGGATACATAACAAAATAGACAAGAATTAATGCAACTAACCAATCTTCCCAATGTCGAGTTAATCAGTTATAACATACATCAAGACCAGAGTTCGAATCTCTTAATTGCCATACATCAATAAAATAATTGAGGTCTGGTCAAACACAAAGGAGAAACCTTCACAAGGGGTTTGTAAAAAAATTCAACCATCTCTTATCACAATAGACTTCCCACAGACCTCTCCACAGAATTCTCATGGTGACCGCAAGGTGAATACGCCCATACATTCACAAACAGTTGACAGGTAATTTGAAGGAGCTACAAATCTTCCAAAGACTTGGTAGTGGCATTAATTAAACAACTGTTCTTTTGTTTCACGGAGAAAAAGAAAACCTTGAATTTTAATGACCAGAGATGAGTGAAACCAAAAAAATATTTTCCACATTCACACATTCTAGACGCAATGCTATCGCATAACCCGAACAAAAAGGAAATTTTGACCATTAATCATCTTGAAACACTTAAATTCCAACAGGGAGAACCTCCACTTTAAATGCAATTTACACAACTGATACCCACATACATTCATTTAAACTTTGGAAAGAAAACACATCTTGTAAGCAAATCTAAGAGCCAACATCATGATTTTATTCTGAGTGGAGCTATATTTCATGAATGGAGAAGTAGGAGCCATCATACATGTATGGAGAATGCTAGGAAAACCACAAGCACAACTATTATTTCCAAGGCCAAGCAAAACAAAGGCAGCACCAACCAAAGGAACCAACACAAATGCGAACCAAGTGAGGGTGGCAACCTCGAGGTAGGGTTAGAGCGACGTGCAATAATTGCACATCGTATCTAACATTAATTCCATCAACTATATCCAAGTACGAGCTCACCCAATACATCCAACACATAGTCCACTAAATGTGCCACATAACATTTCAATCAAAAAATCGAACTTGCCACCTTCCATTAACCCATAAGTTTTGTATGCATACTTTAACACTTAGCACCAAATACATCTTATGTCCAACATTCCTTGCTAGGGAAGAATTGCCACCTTATAAAACTTAACCAATGTCCATGATAATAACAAGAATATCATAAGTGTGATATGCCATAACTATATATAGCCCATGCTTGGAGTTTAAATCAATAAGTAAAATTATATGTGTAGCAAGAATAAACCAAGATGCTCATTAAATCAACATTTTTCCCCTTCCTTTTTAAAATCACATTTCCATGAAACCCCATCATTCATCCAGAAATTGAATCATCTTGCAAGGTAGTCATGAACACAATCAAATAATAGAGCCTTTCATTATTATTCACATAACAAGGTCCCACCTATTTAGTTATTATTAAATATATATAAGTAATAAGGCATTGCAACCAATTTGCATGCAGGTATTCCATGTTGTGCTTTTGGGCATCAACAATTGTGTGGATAACAAAGGTCTCTTGAGAAATTTGGTGATGAATAAAATTATGGGTGTTTCCACTGTCGATGAGGATAATGACTTTTTGATGTTTAATATAGCCAATTAACTTAAGGTTTTGGGGAGCTGAGATAATAGTGAGAGCATGTAGAGAGATGAGAGGTTTGACCTCAAGTGGATCAGAGGGAAGGTTAGTATCATTATCCTAGGGAAACGCTTTGGGATGGGAAACATCATCATCTTCTTTAGAAATTTCCTCATAAATGGCCATACAAATATTTTTCTCCTTACATTTGTACCTTGGAAAATATGTTTCATCACAGTTGTAGCAAAATATGTTTCATCACAGTTGTAGCAAATTAACCATAGTTGAAATGGTGTTCAACCATTTCAACTATGGTTAATCTCTGGACCCTAAGAGGAGGTGAAGGAAGATATGGATTGATGGGGAAAGAACATGGAATAAAGGATGCCTTTTTTATTTGAGAAGTGACTACCTGTTGTGCTTCCTTGGCTCGATGAGTGGCTTCAATCCAGTTCTCAGAGTGAGCCATTAGGATGTTAGCTTGGATGTCATCCTTGAGGCCATTAATAAAGCATTCATGGAAGAAGGTGTCTGACATGATTTTAGTTCAAAAATCCAATTTCGCAAAAGAAATGATATAGTATTCAACTATACCAAACTATTTAATCTTGGTCAAACATTCCAAATGATGATTGTCTATGTCAAAGCATTCATAAAGGTTTGAAACAAATTGGGTCCAAGCAATATAACCTCGATGTGAATTTCTATGACATTGCCACCATTGTTAATGTTATTGATCCAAATATAGGAAACCAACATGAAGATTTATTAAGTCATTAGCGATGCCATGCAATTAGAAATAATGTTCCATTTGAGTGACCCAACCCATGAGGTTCGAGCCATAAAATTTATTCACCTCAACTTTAGGAAGACATAAGTCATGAGGGGTTAGAATGAAAGGCCATGGAAAGGGATGTTTCAATGCCCTCTTTTTGTGCAGGTTGTTCAGAGGATATAAGACCCTTAGATTGATGAGCCCATACGGTTAGGTATTTCATCTCGGCAGAGAGGTCATGAAGTGTAGTGATCTTGGAATTTATGGTAGTAATGTTTGAAGTAACTTGAGTGAAATTGTGATCGTTATGGGCTTGAGATAATTTGAATGCATCTTCGAGGTTTTTCAAGGACTTTTCAAGGGAAGTGATATGGTTTTCAAAGTCTTGGTTGTGGGTGGCCATCAAGGAGATAAGATGGCAAGAATAAGGTAGGCGGGTCTGCAGAAAAGCGCTTATGAGAGAGTGGTATCACTATGATCAACGGGAAAAGAGGAATCTAGTGAGATGGGTCCCAATATCGGAGAGGGTGGGTGGGTCCACACAAAAAAAGGATTATGAGAGAGGGACACTATGACAATTAGTGCAAAGAGAGGAGTCTAGTGGGATAGGTCCCAAATAAGGGTGTTGGTGGGACCACTACACATTTTTTTACTCCTATGGAGTTATACTCGTGTCTGAATAATACTACACTAACAAAATGTCCAAATTATTAATAGTGAATATTGTGTAGGAATTCTGTAACCTAGATGTAGGAAGTAGGGTTGCCCACACTAGATATGCAAAATTTCAACACTGTTTTTGTTCTATTTTGTTTCGGTGGCAAGGGTTAGGGTTTTGAGGATTCCTAAGGATAAGGGAGTGCCATGTTATATATCTCTCATATATACTTGTTGGGTCCAACAATAGTACTCGACCCAACTCTAACTAAGGAGGGTTAACCGTACCCTTAGTTGTACTACCTGATTACCCATGTATGCGATAGTATTTTTCTTGAGTGTTTTTCTCTATAACATACCCAACAACCTTAGTAGGAAACATTACTAAAAAAATGACTTAGCATAACAAAATTTTCTCTGATAACCAAAATGTAAAGTCGCCAAATCCTCACTCAGGCACACTACCACAAAAATAAGAAGATTCTCTCATAATAAATAAACAAAAATTTCAAAAAACAAGATGTTTATTTATTCATGCATCTAACAATATAATAATAAAACGAGGAATTCATGCATACCCAACAAACATACACAACATTTGAATTTCCATTTACACATTGGAAATGATCATAACATAAATAACATAAACGCATCTTTTAATTGTTAAACCCACTAGATGTGTACGAAGGACATTCCTCCCATCCATAGGTGATACTATTCCAAATATAAACAACATGCAACCCTCGTGATGAGTCTATGAGTCCAAAAGGAAGTATGGCTCTCTTGGTTGTCCACTCTCCACATTTAGAAACCCAAAAACCAAGTTCTACTCCAATAACAATTCCAATATACCAGCTCTCTTCCTCTCAACCTACACAACCCAAGGAATAAGATGCCCCTTCTCTACCACAAAGTCCCTTGGGCCTTACCAATTCCTTCTAGGAACTCTCAACTATTCCAAGAGTGCTTAGAACAACCTTCACAAGGCTCTTGAGCCATTTCCTCACCAGGAAAATACATCACAATCTCACAACCTGATTTTACAGATGTACAACCCTCTTTCTTAGCATAAACATAGCCCAATAATGGATTCTTTCAAACATATAATGGATGATTCTCTTTTGAACACTCAACTCCCCTCTTGCTTAACAAAACATGCTTGTAAGAATTGTTCTCCATTCCATTCCAATTTCCTTCTTCTCCCATTATTTCTTAACTCTCACTCTTCCCAAGGTTGATTGTACTTAGGTCCATTCTCTTAATAAATTTGTGAGGTGACTCCCTCACCAAACCTCTTACATGAATTCAATGATTGAGTGTCTAAGAATTCAAAGGGAGAAAGGGATGTGTAATGTCCCCCAGCTCAACTGAGGTCCATTACGTGTGGAAAACTCATAAAAAAAAAACATTTACTGCTAAATAATTAATTTAGTGTAATGTCCCCCAACCCAACTAAGGTCCATTACTGTAATTTACTGCTAACTAATTCATAGCTTATCAACTACAAATTACATACATATTTAACCACTAATTAAATGCATCTACAACATGTAAAAACAAAATGAATGTAGTTTAATAATTGAACACATCAACATATATAAATAAGTCTTAAATATACAAAGTTCATGAATGACAATTTGACTCATAGATACATCACTGTTGGCCCTTGGTTATGGAAGCAAGCGAATATTAAGGAATAAGAGAAAAGTACGAACTATGTTGAAGACACATTAACTGAGAACAGGTTGAAGTGGTCAAAGAAGAAGAAACGAAGGAGCGAAGTAAGAGAAAATCAAGGAAGACAGATCAACAAAGAATATGGATCGTGGAAAAATCAACAAGCGGAAAAATCCACCATCGGATGATTTTGAGCACCTCGCGGAAAAGAAGGAAGAACAGGCTTGCGAATCCCTTAAATCACGGGTTGCGTGGGACCTAGGTTTTTGACACCTAGGGTTTTGTATCTAGAGTTTTGATACCTAGAATTTTGCCATGTAATGTATAAATAAATTTATAGAAGACCTGAGAGGGTTCGTTCAAAGTTGGATTGTGTTGTTGATGTTGATTGATTAGTGTTGTTGTGTGAGAGAAGTATTGTGTTGTGAGAGAATTATTGTATTGTAAGATCTTCAGCTGAGTGCGAAGATCAACCTTGCAGCTGGGTGTGCAAGGAGGGGAGAGAAGAAGAGAAAGAGAGAGAGATATGCAAGCTAAGTGCATGGATAGAACTGTATGTTTTCATATAATATATCAAGAAACATAGTTCTGTGGACGTATACCTAGGGAGAGGGTGAACCATGTATATCTGGTTGTTCTGTGTAATTGATGTTGTGTTATTTGTCATCTGCTATACTATTATTGCATTATTGTGTTAGATCAAAGATACCTCTTGTGTAGTGGGCTTAAGAGAGATAAAGAATGCTAGTTTGATGTGTGTTGTTTCCATGGATCCACTTTGCATTTCCTCCAGTTGTAGACACCTATGTCCTGCAACCTCCCTATTGCTACTTCGAGTGAGATTGCATCTGCTTCGTAGGTGTTACCAAAAGGGCCAATAGTTAGGGCTTGTTGGTGCACTGTTAGAGTTGAACCCTAGGTATACCCCTGTGCCAACAAGTGGTTACGTTTCTGAGACCGGGATCTTCTTGAGGGAATGTCAAGGTGGTTCCCATCGAAGACATAAATTCATAAGTGGATAGAAGAACAAGAGAAGGACTTCAATGAAGCTCAGAACAAGAACCCTAGCATCAGTACAAAATACTAGTTGGGAAGGTACATCTTCACCGAAATACATGAGATTTTATTGAATTCATAAAGAGCTATACGAGTGGTTAGACAAATTAGAAGATACCCAGTTTGAAATCAGATGTAAATCACTTGTGGTTTGGACATCGACGTTGATAAAGAAGGTCAAAAGAGTTGATAACGTTGTGTCAAGAGAAGTAGATCACTAGTTTGATATCACTATTGGAGGGTACATTACTGAGTTTTCTATTGACAGAGTAGAGTCATATAGCCAAGCAGAGAGATATTTATGTAAGGGACCTAGAGGAAACTTTTTACACTTTTTGAAGTTGAAGATCAAGATGCTATTGCATGAGAAGAACAACTTGAAGATACAGTAATTGGTCAGACTGAAAAGCTAATGTTCAAGAACTCAGACATCAACAACGACACAAAGGTTGGACACACGCGCAGTGGGAGAGCATTCAGAGAGGTCCCTCTGGTGAACCTGTTTGAGCAGAATCACGAACCACTAGCACAGGATGAAGGGTTCTACAGTGGAGAGGAAGAAAAGGTATTGAACAAGGAACATTCAGAGTCCACTAGGGAATAGGAGAGGAAGACTGAAGAACCTCACAGAGAAGAATCAGTAACCTTAGGGACTGCACCTACCATTGAAGTAAGTACTACTACTCCTCCTGATGTTTTAGCAACATTAAGTAACCAGAGTAGTCAGAGTTATCAGATCACTCAGAGCATTGTTACCAACAGTTCAATACATACTCAATCAAGAAACCTAGGAAGATCTATGGAAGATGAAATGAGGTTACCTATCTTAAGAGGAGATGGATATGAAGATCCTGATCAACATTGGTTCTTATGTGAAGCTGTATGGAGTATTAAGCAAGTCAATGACGAAGTTGTTAAGAGAGCTCAGTTTAGTACCACCTTGAGAGATCACACACTGAGTTGGTACATGAAGCTTTTTAAAGGAAATGTAAAACCTAAATCACTGAACAATATCAAGACTACGTTGAGTGAAGAATTCAAGAAAACCAAGTCAGAGTCGCAATGCATTAAAGCACTGAAAGAAATCAAGCAGAGAGTAGCTGAATCTATGTGGGAATTTGATCAGAGGTTTAAGACCTTGACATGCTGTTTGAGATTTTATATTCCAGGTGAGCAGAATTAAATGGTTCATTGCTACCCTCTTACCACACATCAGAGTTCCTCTGATGCAACAAAAGGTTTCTTCACAGGCTGAGGCACTAGAGATCGCCATGAAACTAGAATCAACCCCTATGGGAGAATCTAGCTCAGGTATGAGTCAAATTTTGAGTCAGGTAACTAGATTATCTCTGCAGGTCAAAGATATGAAGAAAGAAAAGGGAAAATATAAAATATAAGACATTTGGTGTATCAGATGTAAGTCACAGAGCCATGACAAGGAGCATTGTCCCCTATTTAATGAGTACTTGGCCTCTAGAGCTCGGATCCCTTTGAAGCACGTTACTCTAGCCTAGTGTGATATATGTAGAAATAGACATCGCCCTGGTGAATGTTATTACATGAAAAAATATGTCCAGACCCCTACCAATATTTACTGCACATTTTGTAAATCTGTGGGGCATGATGAGAAGGATTGTATGGATTATGACCTCTTGCATGAAATGTCAAGAGATACATATAGGATTCCAAGAGAAATACAACAGGAGGGAAATGCTACGCAATTTAATTCTCCATGAAGAGGAAACTTCAACCCTTGTGGTGGATTCAGAGGAAGAGAACAAGGAGGAGGCATGGTTCGAGGTATAGGTTAGATAACTTTTTATAACTGCACCCAGCCAGGTCACTTGGAAAGGGACTTTAAGAACCCTTGTACCACTTGTAGCTACTACAACTCATTTGAACATGTTATTGAAGATTGCCCAGTATTGCTGGAAAAAATTCAGGAAAGATGGGGTGGAAATGAGCAAGTGCAACTGATATCAGTGGAACCTCGTAGAGAGGATTCGAGAGTCGTTGTTATCACTAGAAGAAGCATTGTTATAGGAGAAGACATGGTGACTCCATAAAATACTACAGAGGGATCAAGGATCATAAAGGCTACAGAGAATACATAGTTGTTTGATCCAAGGAAGGAAAAGTAGATGTTCGAAGAGGCCAAAAGAGAATTTGGAAGAGAACAAGCCTCTTCATCAAAGACACAACCAGAAGTGAGAGAATGTGGAATGCCTCTAGCATTCGTTCAGTCTTCCTCATCAGGAGAAGGAAAATAGGTAAGCAATTTTATGGATTTCTTATATACTTGCATTAATTTCGTTAAGGATGAAAGAGTTGTGCAAGAACTACAACACTTGATCAAACATTATGATATAGGAAGGGTATATCCTCTATTGAATAAATAAATACATCAAGTATCTATAAAGAGAAGGAAAAATAAGGAACTACACCTTAATGCTCATATTGGAGACTACGACATAGATTATGTGGTCCTCGACTTGGGATCAGAAGTCAATGTTATAACGAAGCAAACCTGGGCAGTGATGGGAAAAGCTAAGTTGATTTACTCTCCTATCAGGCTCAGGATGGCTAATAAGCAGGAAGTAATCCCCTTTGGAAGACTAGAGCATGTCCCTGTGGACATCGATGGGGTAAGGACATTTGCAGACTTCGAAGTGATTGAGATAGTTGATGATAGTTGTCTGTATCCTGCGTTGTTAGGAATTGATTGGGCTTTCAACAATTTGATTGTCGTTGACCTAAAGAAAATAAGAATGAAATTTGAAGGTGATGGCCCTAGATTCATTTCACCTCTTGATCCTAATGAAGGTCGCAGGTCCATAGAACCCATCAGAGATGAAGACCGTTCTTATGAACTAGAGAATATATATAAATTTACAGCAAGACAACAAGATTACATTAATCCTACGATAGATGGAAATTTAAGTTGGCGAAGTGAAAGTGCATGCTCATCAGATTCAGAAGAAGCATTGGAGAACTGGTGGAACAAAATGTATAATGTTTCTGCATGGAGGTGTGCCAGAATGACCAGGGAGGTTCGCTAGATTGGCACAAAAGTAAGTAATTTGCCCATGTTTGATGGGTTAAATCACTTAGAAACATTCTTATTGGAATTTGAAGAAATTGTACCAGTACAACAGAGGATGTTGGCATTGGATGAAGCCTTGAAAGAAACTCCAACAAGATGGTGGGGAACACACAAGAAGAACATCGTGAAGTGGGTACAATGTCGCACTTTAATGACAGTGCACTTTTCAGACCAAGTCGAAGGGTGTGAAGTTCGATACCTAGGCCAGAGTTGTCCGAAGGACCATGTGAAAAGTTGTGAGGAGGCCTGGAGCAACATTCCTAAAGAACACTGGGTGCATAATTTCATTAACACTTTGGATACTACACCCATAAATTGGTATCTTAAAGCAGAACCGTACCTCACCACTTCAAATTGGTATGGTATGACTCAAAACTTTATAGCTACATTTTTATTTGAATGTCAGTACCCCACAGTAGATTAGGATTTACAAGTTGTAAGACAGAAAGTCTTTGAGGAGGCACCTAACCTCCCTTTAGAGAAAGAATAAGATGAATGGACTGCACCTCTTCAGAAATTATAGGGTTGTTACAATATCAATGTTGATGAAGATGATGATCCTAGGAATGTGAACATCACAGAAACTGAAGGATAGAGAGACATAGAAGGGCTGGGGATTGAACTACATTTCACTGGACAACCAATTAAAATCAAGAAATTTAATATTGGAACAGAGAAATCACCTAAGTCGGCCAATGTTGGAGATTAATAGAATGATTCCACTATAGATAATATTACAAAATTACTGCATGAATATCAGGACTTGTTTCCAACCAAGTTCGCAGACATGAAGGGAATTAAAGGGCCCATGGGAGAAATGAAGATCCCTTTGAAACCAAATGCAAGGCCAGTCAAGCAGAGACCCTATAGACTAAATCCCAAGTATAAGCAGAAATTTAGGATTGAATTAGACATAATGTTGGAAGCAGAAATCATAGAACCTGTTGAAGAATCAGAATGGATTATCCCTATGGTGGTGCAGGACAAGTAGTCAGGAGAGATCAGAATCTGTGTATATTTAAGAAAACTGAATGATGCATGTTTACATGATCCATTCCCTACATCGTTTAATAATGAAGTGATAGATAATGTTGGAGGACAGGAAGTTTACTCCTTCACAGATGGATTTTCAGGTTATCACCAGATCAGGATTGCTAAGGAAGACAGACATAAGACCACATTTGCAACAGAATGGGGTTCTTTCTAGTACATTGTGATGCCTTTCGGATTGAAGAATGCACCAACCATATTTTCCAAGGTGTTGGTCGAAGAATTCAAGGAGTTTTTACATAAATTTTTGGAAGCATATTTTCATGATTGGATTGTTTTTAGCTTACTGAAAAATCATATTGAATGTTTGAGACTAATGTTGGATAAGTGCAGGCAATGTCAGATTGCCCTGAACCTGAATAAGTGCATATTCCTTTCACCTTTTGGAGTATTACTGGGACACATTGTATGCAAGTAGGGGTTGTTGGTATATCCTTCCAAGATTTCCATCATTGTTGATCTACCTCCCCCTACTTCAGTTAGACAACTGTGCACTATGCTGGGACATACTGGATACTACATAAATTTTATCAAGGTCTATGCACAGATAACAACACCCATGGAAAATATTTTAAAGAAAGATCATCAATTTCAATGGTCAGAGGAATGCCAGAAGAACTTCGACACACTAAAGAAGAAAATGGTTACTGCACCTATTATGGTTTTCCCAGATTGGAGTAAGGAATTCCATGTTCATGTCAATGATTCATATATTGTGTTAGGAGTAGTGTTAGCACAACCGGGAGCATGAGATATTATTCCCCCCAACACTGGCTTGTTGGCTAAGTATTTCAATGCAAAGTGATCACTGGACATCTTAAAATGTCCTCCCAACAAGTAGTGTCTAAACTTATGCAGATGGCTACTATTATTCCAGGAATATGATTTTGAGATTGTGGTTAAGCCAGGGAGAATGAACAAGAGACCTGACCACTTGTCTAGGTTAGAACATGGAGAGGAACCTACCAGTTTGGAGGATACACTACCAGATAAATAGTTGTTGGCCATCAGAAAAGTTGATGATCACTTCACCGAGATAGTTTAGTTCCTATCCACAGGAATGGCACCTCGCAAGTATACAATCATTCAGAAGAAACAATTGGTATTTCATGCTTCATATTTTTCACTTATAGCTAGACAATTATATAAGATGGGACCATATGAGATTTTGAGGAGATGCGTTATGGAGGTGAAAAGACCATTGATTCTTGCAGAAGCGCATGAAGGCATCGCAGGAGGACACTATGCAGGGAAAACAACATAGAAAAAAGGTTCTTAGAGATGGCCTCTGGTGGCCCACCTTACACAAAGATGCTAAAGAATACTACAGAACCTGTGATGTATGCCAAAGAGTTGGGAAACCTTCCAGAAGAGATGAGATTCCTTTATCACCTCAACTAACTTTGCAGGCATTTGAGAAATGGGCCATTGATTTTGTGGGACCTATTAACCCACCAGGAAAGCGCACATGATCTCAATACATCATCATTGAGATAGAGTATTTGACCAGATGGGTAGAAGCAAGAGCAGTTAAGGACTGTAGTGCAACTACAACTACACGATTCATATTTGATGATATCATAACCATATTTGGATTCCCAAATATCCTCATGAGTGATCAAGGCACACACTTCATCAAAAAAAATATTGAAGCCTTGAATCAGGATTTTGAAGTTCATCATCAGAAGAGCATGCCATACCACCCACAAGTGAATGGTACAGTCAAAGATTTTAATAAGATCTTGGAGACAATGTTGATGAATATTTGCAGTGTGAACAAAGATGATTGGAATTTGAGAGTGCCAAAAGTGTTATGGGCTTATCGAACCACTTGCAAAAAGATGAAAATGCATACTCCCTTTAAGCTAGTTTATGGCCTGGAAGTAGTGGTACCTATGGAATATTTAGTTCCTAGCTTAAGAATTGCAGCGTTTATAGATATGGATGACATTGGCATTGTTCAAGTCTAGCTTGTGCAGTTGGTGGAACTAGAGGAAGACAGTTGGTGGAACTAGAGGAAGACAGTTTTATTGCAGGATTTCATTAGCAGGTACAGAAAGAATGAGAAAAGGCTTACCATGATAGCCATATCAAGAAGAAATCATTTAAGCAAGGAGATATGGTATTGGTATATGACAGCAAGTTCATGAAGCATCCAGGGAAGTTTAGGACACATTGGCTTGGGCCATATCAGGTTCCCTATGTTACAAAAGGAGGAGTTGCACAGTTGAAGAATCTGAATGGAGAATGGAAGGAAGATTTAGTAAATGGGAGCTGGTTGAAATTGTATTATGACAACCAGCTACCTTGCAGCTATCAGTAAAAACAAAGGAATAAAGGTATAGGTACCAGGTGCAGTTGAAACTAGGTACCAAGCACAGAAAAGACAATTTGCACACAACAAGGAGGGACAGAGCTAAAATCATAGGCTACTCCGCGCAGTCTGTAGTCGAAGTGTTACCAAAGGTTCAACCTTGTAGTGACTTGGTATGAGTCACAAGTGAGTGTTGGGGGCCTTTTGGCCCTTAGTTATGGACGCAAGAGAATATTAAGGAAGAATAACGAAGTACAAACTGCGCGGAAGGTACATTAACCAGGAATGGTTCGAAGTGGTCAAAGAATCAGAAAAGAAGGAGTGAAGTAAGAGAAAATCTATCCGTTGGAAGAGAATATCAAGGAAGATAGATCAAAAAACAAGATGGATCATGGACAACTCAGCAAGACGAAAAATCCATCGTCGGATTCTTTGGATCACCTCGCGGAAAAGAAGGAAGAACAGGCTGGCGAAGTCCTTAAATCATGGGTTGTGTGGGACCTAGGGTTTTGACACCTAGACTTTTTCCATGTAATGTATAAATAAAGGTCTAGAAGACCTAGGAGAGTTTGTTCGAAGTTGGATTGTTTTTTTGATGTTGATTGATTAGTGCTGTTGCGTGAGAGAAGTATTGTGTTGTGAGAGCATTCTTGTATTGTAAGATCTTCAGCTGGGTGCGAAGATCAACTCTGCAATTGGGTGCATAGGGAGGGTAGAGAAGAAGAGAAAGAGATAGAGATATGCAAGCTAAGTGCACAAATAGAACTATATGCTTTCATATAATATATCAAGAAACGAAGTTCTGTGGACGTAGCCCTAGGGAGAGGGTAAACCACGTATATATGGTTGTTATGTGTGATTGATGTTGTGTTATTTGTCATCTGTTATATTGTTATTGCATTATTATGTTAGATCAGAGATACCTCTTGCGTAGTGGGCTAAAGAGAGATAAAGAATACTAGATTGTTGTGTGTTCTTGCCTTGGATCCACTTTTCATTTCCTCTAGTTGTAGACACCTGTGTCCTGTGACCTCCCTATTGCTACTTCAGGTGAGACTGCATCTGCTTCACAGGTGTTGCTGAAAGGGATAGTAGTTAGGGCTTGTTGGTGCACTGTTAGAGTTGAACCCTGGGCCTGCCCCTGTGCCAACAATCACATAAATTAATAAAACACTTATCTTTTAATTATGTTATGAAACCAGCTACTTGGGACAAACTTTCCACATAACCATATACTTATTGTTCCAGATCTCAAAAACAAGTTACCTCCAAGCTAAGACTAGAAATCCACAAAAGAGGGTGAAATTTCATTGTCCACTCATAGCTCATACATCTCACAACCCATTGGTATTCTCCTACAACTATCCCAATTTTCCACTAGCTCTCTTCCTCTTGACCTGCCCAACCCAAGGAATGTACCCCTTTATTGATATCAGCCCCTCATATGAATGATAGCATCCCATTCATTTATCAGAGTCTCTCTAGTACATGTAATGAGGAATCTCTACTATAGTAACTCAAGGGAACTCACTGCTAGGAAAAACTACTAGCAACAACAACAAACACTTGTTATTATAGTGCAACTCACATAGGAGTTCACTCTTCAGGCTTGAAAATATGGCTCTTCAATATTCAGCTCCAAATATGCTCCATCATGTTCCATGACATTTTGGGTAAGTTTTGGGAGTCGCAAAGGAGCGGACAACGCGACAAGTCAACAAAGGAGTAGCACGCGCATAAGACATTTAGCTCATATTTAGAAGATAGTGCACGGAAGGCAGAAGTTATTTAGGAGTTTTGGGACATTTTTTCCACATTGTAACGACATAAGCCCCAATGTATATGTATAAATATGTATGGTTTTTGGGTATAAAGAAACATTAGAGCAAGAGAACATTAAAGAGATTTTTTTTTGAAGAATCCTGAGTGATTCGAGTGGGTTTTCGGGCAATGAATATCGCTTTTCTAGTTGATGAGTATGAGATGAGTTGAATATTAATTGAGAGGTATGTCTGCACTGCAACATAAAACAACTTGGGATGGTTTGGGCTTTAATTGAATATTATTGTATGAGCACAGTGCGCACTTGTTCTAATAACTGAAGATGAGTGAATAATATAAGAAACCAACTGTTGTGGACGTAGCCCAGTTTGGGGTGAACCACGTTAAATCTCAATGTCCTAATTTTTTTTCTTTCATGATGTGTTGGTTTATTCTATTTATTTCACACATGTAGTATATTCTTAATGGTTAATATGAATATAAGGGTTTCAGAAACTTGTTGAATGGTTAAGTAGGATGAATTTATCATATGTTATTATGCTATTGTGCGTTCACACATAGGGTATATGAATGAATGTTAAGTAAATAATAAGGATGAATGCCTCATATTCCTCCATGATTGCGAAAACTTGGTTCCTATAGTCCCCATAGGTACCTCAGGTGATACTTCACCTACTTGCAGGTGATGCCAAAAGGGAAAGTATCTTGGGATTTTTTGGTGAATTAATGTTGAACTTCAAGTCTTCCCACAACGCATCAAAAAATGGTTCTGTTATCGGGACTGGGATCTATGATTGAAGGGGATCTGAAGGCCTACTCAAGAGGATATTAAATGATGGTTGGACACAAAGGATATCAAGTTTATTTTAGATTAGAATAAGAATCCACGGATCAACGCAGAGAAATGGATACAAAGGTATGTATTTACAGATTTGCGTGATATTTTCTTCGCTGACTTTTCAAATATTTTAGAAAAGTGGATCCATAGATTAATTGAGCAATCAAAATATATCATATTGTTGTTTTGAAAAATTGGACTCCTGAGTTAATTAGGTAATTCAATTCTATAAGAAATCGGGTATCACGCGTAGTAGATTACTGGATGGAAAGTGTGTTGGGAGGTTACATTACTGAATTTGCCATAGATTGTACTTAGTCATATAGCACCACTGAAAGAGAATGATTTAAGGGACTGAAAGGAAGATACATGAAGTCACTATCTACTTGGATTAAGATGTTGTTGTGTGATAAAGGAGTCATGAAAACAAAATTTGATTTCTAAGCACCTTCACTCACATAGGAAAACTGGGGGTTGACTAGAGGATGGTCTGAGTGTAAAGAGGGATGAAGAGAATGAATGAAGA
The DNA here is from genome assembly GCA_032191745.1 of Picea mariana. Lineage (NCBI taxonomy): Eukaryota > Viridiplantae > Streptophyta > Pinopsida > Pinales > Pinaceae > Picea > Picea mariana. The sequence continues at coordinate 100,656 of JASDQU010100208.1, read as the reverse complement.
ATGGATGGGCTGAGGATTTCGTGAGAAGAAGAGTGTGCGAAGAAAGAATATATTGGATTATTTCACAGTGGTAAGAGATTCAGACCGAATAAGAAGAGGATTGTGGCTGAGAGAGAGGGGCAACACAGTGAGAATGATGAAATAGACACTGGTGTGATATTCTAGATTGAAGGAAGTATGTGTAGAGAAGAAAAGATCCATCATCTCAGTCTAGTAGAAGAATATATCACTCAGATAAAAATCTGCATCAAACCCATAACTCTGTGTCTGTCACCAAAAACTGAGGTAAGATTAGAAGCTTTGTCAATTAAAGTTAGTGAAGGAAGTAAATATGGTAGTAGAAGTAATCAAAGTAGTGGGAGTAGTACATTGATTCATAATCAATTAGTGTTATCAGGAACGAATACCATGCATAACATAATGGCAGGGGTATATCCTACATTAAGAATGTGCATCTTCCATGGAGCGGGGACAGACGATCCATAACAATATTTGTTCATTTGTGAGACAATTTGGACTGTGAATAACGTCCAATATGATCATGCAAATATTGTGTAGTTGGAAATGGCATTTAGAGATCGTGCATTATTATGGTACATGAAATATTAGACTACGACACCTATGGGATAGACTAGAACCTTGGCAGAGGTAAGTCAATATCTATTGAAAGAATTCCAGAAACCTAAATCCCAGTCGTAGTGAATAACATAGCTGAAGTATATCAAGGAGATAGTAAATGAATTAGTTTGTGACTACGATCAAAGATTTAAGATACTGAAGGATCAATTGAAATTCCAAATTTCAGATGAACAACACAAAGAGTGGATTATTGCAGGATTGTTGTTGCATATATGTTTCCCTTTGATGAAACATAATATCATGTCACAGTCAGAAGCCTTAGAAATTGCAATGAAGTTAGAAGCATCCTCGGTAGGAGAACATGGCATGGGGATGGCTAAAGTGCAGTCACAGTTAGCAGCACTGACCATTCAGTTGCAGGATCTTGCGAAAGGAAAAGAAAAGCGTGAGGAGGTCTGGTGCACCACATGTAGAACAAAAGGTCACCATAAGAATGAATGTCCAGATTTTGAGCAATATTTGAATACAAAAGCTCTGAATCCACTAGGGTTATGGTGTGAGATTTTCAAAACGGTGGGTCACCACCCTCATAATTTCTCATTAATGCAGAAGTACCATAGTATTGCGAGAAATATATTTTGTGACTTTTAAAATTCTGTTAGACATGAAGAGAAGGATTTTCAGGCATTTAATTTGATAAGAGAGTGCACTGCAGATGCATATAGAGTCCATGGAGAAGAATATGAAGGAGGAGAGTCGTAGTATAATAATCCAAGAGGTTATAATCAACAAGGATGAGGAGGGTTAAGAGGCCATGAAAAAGGAGGATTCAGTAGAGACATAGGACCTATTATATGTTATAATTGTAATCATCCATGACATTTAGCGTGAGATTGTATGAATCCCTCCATGACCTATACATATATTAGAGCACTAGACCATGCGCCAAAGGATTTACCATAGTTGATCATAAAATGACAACAAAAGAGGAAGATAAATGTACATATGATAGCAATAGAGGCACATGATGAATAAACAGAAGTTATGCTTGGAGGAACAAGAATTAGAACTGATGTGATGAATCAAGGAAATATGATCCACTAGTGGGTAAGGAAAGTAACAAAGCCTCAACCATTGTTTGAACCTAGAAAGGAGAAAGAGACGTATATGAAAGAAAGGAAAGAAGTAATAAGATAAAATTGGATAACATCGACTTCGATCGCGACACCTTTATATGACAGACCGTTGGTGTATGATATGCCTCCAGTTTACGACCATTCAAAAAGGCAAGTTGACAAGGTAAGCACTTTGAATAGTTTTCTGAAAAGTTGTTTAGATTTAATGAAAGATGAGTATGCTACATGCAATGATTGAACATTGCACCCAAGAGAAAGAGATACTTGCCTCACACATAGCAGTTAACCAACTGCATTGTAATAAGAGAATGAATAGGGAGTTTCAAATCAATGCACAGATAGGAAACTACAACATGGACAATATCATTCTACATCTAGGCTCTGATGTGAATGTCATCCCGAGGCAGACTTGGGAGATGATGGGATTTTCGAAGTTGATTTGGTTTCCCATTCAGTTAAGGTTAGCAAACCAACATAATATTGTCCCAATTGGAAGGTTGACAGGGGTAAGTATTATCATTGATGGAGTGCACAATGTGGCCGATTTCGAAGTGATTGAGATAGTAGATGGAAGCACCCTTTACCCAACACTCCTTGGACTTGATTGGGCCTTTGGAAATATGACTATCATTAACCTCAAGAAGAGACAAATGATATTTGAAGTAGAATACTTGGAGGTTACTGTGCTATTGGATCCTACTAAAGGAAGAAGATATGTAGAACCAATGAAAGGAAAAGAGCTCGACAAACTATATAACATGACCGCGTGGATGGATGATTATGTGAAACCTACAAATGATTGTGTACTTCACTGGAGAAGTATTAGTTCATGCACATCATATTCATAAGAAGATTTGGATAATTGACAACAAAAATTGCATGAAGTTTCCACAAGGAAATGTGCTCAAATTACCTGCACGTTACAAGGGATTGGAAATGAGGTATGTGATCCTCCAAGGTATGATGAACTAATTGATGTATCTTATTTTATAAGATAATTTGAATTGCAAATATTAGACCAACAAAGATTATTAGCATTAGATGTCACGATGAAAGAGACCCCGACAAGATGGTGGGCCACACATAAGGATGGAATAAGAGATTGACAACAATGTATAAGATTATTACAAGTTAGGTTCGGGACAAAGAATGAAGATACTATGCAGAAGTATACATGGTTGAGATTCTTGATGGAGCATGTTACACAATGTATTGCGACATGGAATAAAGTACCTAGGAAAGAATGAGCACATTTCTTTGTACACATCTTGGACACAATCCCGAAGAATTGGTACTTGGAACTCGAAGTGCGCAGAGAAACTATAGATTGGGAAGAATTAACACAAAATTTCAAGGTAACTTTTAGTTTTGAAAATGATGCGCCTTTACTTTGCAGGTCATCAAGAACAATATTTTTTCAGCAGAAGACTCAGTAGAACTAGTACTTGTATGTAGTGCACATAGATACACTACGATAGTTGGAGAATATTTTCACTATTATAATGTTAATGAAGAAGAGCAAGAGGAAGATGAAGATATTGGAAATGTACAAACACCAGAAACTGAAGAAGAACACACAATAGAAAGACCAAATATTGACAATAGAAAGACCAAATATTGAAATGGATGTGTATGAAAATCCATTTAGAACAGACAAAGTAAATATTGGTACAGAAGAGAAGCCCAAATTTGTGAACATATGAGACTATTGGAATGATGAGACTGTGGAGAAGATAGCGAACTTACTATGTGGGTATCAGGATTTGTTTTCGATTAATTTTTTAGAGATGAAAGGGATCCCCGGGGAGTTAGGAGAGATGAATATCCCCTTGAATCCAGATGCAAAGCCAATGAAGTAGAGGCCATACACATTGAATCTGGTATACAAGAAGAAGGTGAAAGAAGAGATAGTCAAGATGTTAGAAGCTGGAATTAATGAACTTGTCGCAGAATCAGAGTGGACTAGTCCAATGGTAGTTCATGATAAGAAGACAGAAGGGATCAAAATTTGTGTAGATCTTAGGAAGTTAAATGATGTCTTCTTACATCATCCCTTTCCTACACCATTTACATATGGAGTGTTGGAGAATGTAGGGGGCAGGAAGCCTATTCATTCACAGATGGATTTTAACGATATCTTCAAATCAAGATTGCACAGGAAGACATATATAAGACTACATTTGCGACAGAATGGGGATGTTACCAGTACACAATGATGCCTTTTGGGTTGAATTATGCACCAATGATATTCTCTAGAGTGGTTGTAGCAACATTTCAAGAGTTGATACATAATTTATTAGAAGTATACTTAGATGATTGGACGATGTTTTTCTTATTGAAAGATCATATTGAGATTTTGCGCTTAATGTTGAATAGGTGTAGGCAGTATCATATATATTTGAATTTAAATAAATGCATTTTCTATGTGTCATTTGGTATTTTACTAGGCCATGTAGTATGTATGAAAGTATTGTTGGTGGATCCTGCGAAGAATGTTGTCATTGTTAAATTACCACCACCAACTTCAGTGTGACAGTTATGAGCAATGTTGGGACATACATGGTACTACAAAAAGTTCATTAAAGGATACACACAAATTATTCATTAAAGGATACACGTAGAGATGGAAAGATTGTTGAGGAAGGAGAATAAGTTTCAGTGGAGTGAGGGATGTTAGGAGGGTTTAGACACTTTGAAGCAGAAATTGGTTACCACACTGATTTTGATATTTCTAGATTGGAATAAAGAGTTTCATGTTCTAACTCAGCTTGAAGAAGGAGATATAGATCACTCGATTTCCTTTGCAAGAAGGAAATTGTATACTACAAAACATAACTATACTACGAAAAAACGTGAGGGATTATCAATGGTGTACGCATTGTAAAATTTCATACATTACTTGATGGGTTCACACTTTAATAT
>JASDQU010100208.1:77520-91720 GCA_032191745.1 Picea mariana | reverse complement strand
AGTTTGGCAATTAAATTTGACTGAAAAATCAGCAAGACTGAAACTGGGTGGGATTTTGAAAAATTAACACCTCACTCAGTAGTAAAGAATATCCTTGCACATCATGATTTCTTAGGATTCATAGGAAAGTGGGTCTCCAAGATTAAAGAATATCACTTAGATATTAAACCCATGAAGTTGATTAAAGGTCAAGGGTTGGCTCAAATGCTCACTAAAGGAAATGAACAAGTGTTAGACCTAGTATGTCAAAAAAATAAAACTAGGCTAGCCTTGTCACCAAAGATTTAGAAATTAGAACAACACCAATGGTATTCAGATATCATCTACTTTCTTTCAAACCTCACTTGCCCAAGTCATTTGATTGGTCATAAGAGGAGGGATTTGAGGTTGAAAGCGGTTAAGTATTGTATCATTCAAGACATATTGGGGTGGAAGAACCCCGATGGAGTGATACTTAGGTGTGTTGATGAGCTAGAGTCTAAGAGACTTTTGGTTGACTTCCATTTAGGGTTTTGTGGTGGAAACTTTGTGGCTAAAACTATCATCTGCAAAATCCTCAGAGCAGGTTACTATTGGATGACCATTTTCTCAGATGTACATAAAATGGTCAGGGGTTGTCAGCAGTGTCAGTTATTTACAGAGAAGAAGAAGCTAGCAGCCTTGCCTCTTCATCTTGTAGTGGTCGAAGCCCCCTTTCAGAAGTGGGGGCTTGATTTCATAGGTTAGTTTAAGGATAATTCAAGTAATGGTTATACTTAGATAATTATAAGAACTGATTATTTTACTAAGTGGGTAGAAGCAATACCCACTAGGTTAGCAACTGACAAAGTGGTCATGGATTTCCTTGAAGATAGGATAATCACTCGGTTCGGTGTGCCCTCCAAGATTACAACCAATAATGTCAAAGCCTTTAGTTCTATAGAGTTATATTCTTTTTGTTTTAAGTATGTCATTGTGTTGTCCCACTCTTCAAATTATTATCCCCAAGGTAATGGTCTTGTTGAATCCAGCAATAAGAACTTAAAGAATATTCTTAAGAAAACAATGGGGGATAATAAGAGGTCATGGGACAACAAGATTAAGTTTGCATTATGGGCGGATAGAATAACCAAAAAGAGCTCCACATGTAAGAGTCCTTTTGAGCTTGTCTACGGGCTTGATGCTACTTTACCAGTTCACTTAAAGCTTCCAGTGTATCAGTTTGTTCAAAAATATCTTCTGGATGAGGAATTCCAACAAAGAAGAATTGATCAGTTGGTTGATTTAGATGAGATCATAAGGAAATCATTGGATCAGAGTATAAAGAATCAAGACAAGGTAAAGAATACTTTTTATAAGTCTTCACGACAGAGATTTTTTTAGGAAGGGGACACAATCCTTCTTTCAAATAAAAGAAGGGAAAAGCCAGGGAATCATGGAAAGTTTGATAGTTTATGGATAGGTCCATACATCATATAGAGGATAGCTGGCAAGAATTCATTTTATCTCAGCAGGTTGGATGGTGAGAATTTGGCCCTTCCATTCAACGGCCAACTTCTCAAGATTTTCTTCAACGAGAACATTTGATGCCCATGGGGGCATATTTTGTATCATACTTTCTAACCCTTATCCTTTGTACATTATGATTTTTCTTTCTGTGCTATATTCACAGGTATATTAAATGCTTTGTTGTATTATATGTTCTTGTATATTATCATTGCAAATTGTGTTTATTGTTGGTTTTATATGGATATTATTGTTGACAAGGTGTCCATGATGCATGTCGTGTAATTCTGGATTCTCGCATGGTCTCCTTCAGATGTAAATATCAACCACACATCCCCATATGGAGCCAATTTTATCCACCAGTTTGCGCAAGCTGGATTTCCTGATGAGCCGCCAAAGATTGAGCAGTCAGTGCTCATATAACAGAGTTCAGAGTTCAGTCGATCTTTCAAAACACCACCTTTTTCCACATTTCCACCATTGTAATGAATGACCTAAGTATGGGATATTATAAAATTCTATTGGCCACCTAAGACCTAGATAGGATCATGTACTCTAGAGTGTTTTTTTTCACTTGTTAATTATTTTTTGCCTGCCTTTGTGGGCGATTAATAATTTCTAAGTTTTTTCACTCAAAAGACTGAATCCAGAGTTGGAGTATGTGCTGATGGTTAGGCCTTGGCATGGTATAACTAATCCCTAGTGTCTGAATGTACATGATCTCATACTAGGTCATCTTAATTGAGTCATATGAAAGTGGTGGCTAGGTTTGATAGGTTTTTTTTAATGTTTTAGTGAAAAAGTAAAATTCCCGCAAAAATGGAATTTTTTAATTGTAAATCAATAAGTTGTAAACATATGGCATCAAACATTGTCAGATCCATATTTATGGTCATTTTCCAGTCTAGAGTATCATGTAAACCCCTGTTTCTCTTCTTTAGAGACAAAAAAGTGATTATTTGCACTAAAAATTGAAAATTACTCGAAAAATACGAAAAATGGATAATTTAATTAAATCCCTATTTTTTAGGGAAACTGGGAACATGTCAAAAACATGTTTTTCTTGTGTCCCCAGTTGAATGAATACCAAGGAGATTTTATCAAAGATGAAGGCGACTTCACTGGAGTAGAAAGTCTTGGAGGAGATCCCAAGATAGGGACTCAACCCTACTTGATGAGATGTCGCATCTGAAAGGGATGGCACACATCCCAAAGCCCCTACTCGCCCTCACAATCCCCCTTCCACTCCACTCATCCTCACTTCACTCACCCTACACTACCCTTCCACCTCACTTCACTCCACACACCTCCACATATCTACACGCATCATTCCCCTTTACTCTTGCACATCTCTCCCTTAGCTCTCACACATCTCTCTTAGGAATGTCACCTCTCTTGCTATATAACCAAGGTCGACCCCTCTGATTTGTTAGTTGGAATTTGTGGGAAGACGTATACACATTGTATCATTTTTCTATTTGAATAAAAAATAAAGACTTTGGAGTTCTACACGGTGTTTTGTTCAAATGTGTGGAGGATCTTCTCCTTTGGTGATGTGTTGAGTATGGTAAACTTATCTTTCTCGCAATTATTATTTGTTCATTAATAAGATATCAGTAAACTTGCTTGTATTGCTAAATCTTGGTATATCACATTGCAATCTATGATTTCATGCTATTATCGATTTAATTTCATGTTTTCAAGGTTTTATGTGTAGGTTATTTAACAATGTTCCACCAAGACTCCAGGACGGAAGTGCACGGGAAAGGGGAGACGCATAGAGGGGACATGTGGTAGCACCCTCAAATTTTGGGGAAATTCATGGGGGATGGGGTGACGTTGGGGTCCCTAGCATAGGGGTCCCTGGCTCTAAAATTATAAAACATATATAAATATAAATGATAAAATCCCAACAATAACAATTCAACCCATGTAAATTACTAAATTCATCATTGTGCATACTAAATACTAAATAGTATATAGTAAACAGTAAACTAGTATTAAATTCAAATTTGTAAATGATATAAATAATAAACATGATGCAGATTATGATTTCCGATTCAATAATGAAATACACTGATTCAGATTATGATTCAGTAATGAAATACAATGATTCATAAATCATAAATGAAATAGATATAGTAAAATATTGAACATCCATAAGCACCGCTTTTCAAGGGGGGATGCCCAGAAGCACCCCTTTTGGGGAAACATGCCCCCCACATTGGGGAAATGCACCCCCCTGTGTCTCCCCAAGTTTCCCCAAAAGGGGGAGATGGGGAAACCTTTCCCCAGGAGAACCCACGTTCCAGGTGCGTGGAAAACGTGGGGGGCGTGCACCCCACCCTGGGGGACGTGTCCCCATGGAACACTGGTATTTAATAGTTTCTTTGAAATATTGTCTTAAGCTTGCAAGATCTCTAGTTTGGAGGAGTGGAAGGTTCTAGCTTGAGCTTCCAACACCTTGAGATTCATCCAACTGGAAGTATTCCCCTCTTCAATTCATCAAATGGACTCCATTGCCCAAGTTCTTTGCTTCAAGTTGTCTCTTCCCCCTTTCTCACTCAAATTTCTATACAATTTTTTTTTGGTTTATTTGGTTTTCTGTTGCATGCAAGAACTTAGCTAATCTTAGAAAAGATAAATCTTCTCTAATTCATTTGCATGCATCTTTAAAAGTTAGATCTAAAGTTTGTTTAAACAATCTCATCCTTTTTCTAGATCTAGCCTAAGTTTGTCTTAAGTTAGCCTTTGATTTCCTAGTATTTTGGAGGCTAGTGATAGGCAAATATTTACATGCTTCTAAAGTTATAAATTTTCAAATATCAATTTGCTTTCTTTGTTGATTTTATATCAGCCTAAAAGATCCTGAGGAGGCTAGCTATCTAGCTCTCACTCCTTAGTTGCTTTCGCTCGCTTTAGCCTAGTTTAACTTAATCATTTTTCACAAATTTTTTGAGTTGATCAAAGACACTTCCAAAGTGTGTTTGGTCATATTTTGGGTTTAATTGTTTGTTGTTTTCTTGCAGAAATAACAGGTACAAGTAGAGATTTCGTCGATTTTGGCAAAATCAGGACTTGTGGAGCATCCGTAGGTTCCCCACTTCATCAAAGAAGATTTATTTTTTGTCTAATTTTCTTGTAATTTTTAAGATCCAAAACTTATAAGGATCCAAGTTTCTAAGGAGAAGATCAAAGATAACTTAGTTATCATTGTAATAGGTTTAATAAAAGCAGGCCCTTTGTGCCCAATTTCTCCATCCCCATTAGGGAGATTTGTGTGTCGTGGTTTGGCTTTGCTTTCTTTCTGTGCAAGTTTAATCTTTTGATCTTAAACACACATACAACCATAAGCAATTCTAACACTCATAAACACACATTTCACATGCATGTCTAAAAAAATACTTTCAATCTTTATGCATGTTTAATTTAGAGTTTAGTTCTCACTTTCAGCAATAAATCTTGCAAGTTCAACTTTTCAGTTGTCTTGCAAATCATATCGTTTAGTTATTTTACAAATTTTATCTCTTTCAGTCTTGCAAAGTCAATAAACCTTGTTTGTAGTTTAATTAGGGAAATCTCGGAAGTTGTTAGCTCAATGCGCGGGAAAACGCTTAAGGGTAATCTGTGAAGTAAGGCGGGGCCTCTCGAGACCTGGTTTCCCACCCGTTTTGGACATCCGATGCCCTTAGTGAGCTTACTGGTGAGACCTCTTGGGTTTCGATAAGTTCTCCGCAAGTTTCCAAACAAAGAGCTAGCCTATAAAGAGGCCACATATTCTCTCATTAACTTAACTGTAATTTACCTTAATAAAACAGGTGATCAACAATTGCCCATGAATCCTTTTAAGGCACTAGTACAACTGGTTTTTCTTTATGTGAGAAATTTACTTCATTCATTCAATTGTCTAACTAATATTGTTAATCTTGCAGATCTTGTATCCTACTTGATATATTCATGCTTATGGATATATGGTTTATGTTATTATCTCAAATGATGAATGTTAAGAGTTGAATGTCTTTGTTTTATTAAGCAATAAACTCCTAGAAGTAGTTCTTTTTCTTCTCTTAGTTTAAAAGAGCCTTAGATTATTTTTATAGGGACTACCCCCCTTGGCTTCGCTAGGAGTTGGCCTAGAAGGAGGGGTTGAGGATCAAGTGACAACACCTTGACTCGAAACTTTCCCCCGAGGACACATCAAGTGGATTTAAGGTTTCTTCCACGTTTTCCCAGGTGTGTATAAGGCGACAACAGACCTCATCTTCAAAAATTGCACTATGCCTCATTGAACAAAACCCTAATGTCGGAGATACTCCAACAAATGGTTTTTCGATCGATGGAATGATAGCGTAGGGGGGCCACTAGCTGAAACTCAATGCTCTGAATCCAATGCAACTGACGGTTTGTGCATCCGAGTCTCGGTTTGATTTTTATCACAAGTTGCAACTTGCCTCAAGCCATTCAGCGATATGTGGCCAATTTGGTCTGGGGGCATAAAATCTAAATTGAGTAGCATAACAGACTTCCAATACCAATACCAATACCAATACCATATCAATACCAATACCACTACCATACCAATACCAATACCATACTATACCATACCATACCGATACCATATCAATACCAATACCATTACCATACCAATACCAATACCATACTATAACATACCATACCAATACCAATACCAATACCAATACCAATACCATACCATACATAATTGCACCTAAAAAAAAGTTTGAAGTCAATAGGGGTGATAAAAATTGCTACATTTTTGCTAAGCCAACCATGGATAACTAAATGATGCAAAGCTACCAAAATATTGATATCTAGTTCAAATCCATGCATCCATGAAACATCAATTAAAAAATCTTATTAGGTTTATCAAGAGTAATTAAAATCATGGAAGTGTTTGTATCCTCAAAATATTAAACAAGAATCCATGTGGTTGAAAAATTAATGATCATAAGAGTGGTCCAAGGTATCATTGTCAAGTGTGATATGTGGTGCTAGTAGGCAAGAATCAAATATATTTCTAGAGGAGATGGAGTCTAAGGGCATGTTAGTGGAGTGGGTAGCTTAGGTAGGAAGTCAATAGGAGAACTAAAGTGGAAAATACCAATACTATACCATACCAATATCGATACCATACCATTCCATACCAATATGAATGTCATTGCATACCAATACCAATACCATTGCATATCGTTTGATGCCATACCAATACCAATACCAATCCCATACCATACCAATACCAATACCATACCAATACCATACCATTTCATACCAATACCAATACCATTGCATGGAAATGGTATGCATTGGCAATGATATGCATACCAATACCATACCAATACCAATACCAATACCATACCAATACCAATATGCATTGCCAATACCAAAACCAATATGCATTACCAATACCAATACCAAAACCAAAACCAATACCAATATGCATTTTCAATACCTTTATCCCTCGCCAATACCAATCCCAATACCATTGCATACCAATACAGTCAATACCATTGCATACCAATACCAATACGAATGCATACCAATACCATACCATACCATACCAATACCAATACCATACCATACCATACCATACCAATACAATACTAATACAATATCATACCATACCATTTCATATCAATAAAACCACCAATACCATACCAATATCGTACCATTGCATACCAATACCAATACCATTGCATGATAATGTTATTCATTGAAAATGATATGCATACCAATACCATACCAATACCATTACCAATACCATACCAATATCAATACCATACTATACCATACCAATACCAATACCAATAGGATACCATACCAATATCAATACCAATACCAATACCATACCATACCAATACCAATACCATACCAATAACAATAACAATACCAATATCAGTACCATACCAATACCATACCATTGCATACTAATACCATACCAATACCATACCATTGCATACCAATAACAATATCATTGCATACCATTGGACGACAATGGTATGCATTGGAATGATATGCATACCAATACCATACCAATACCATACCAAAACCAATACCAATATGCATTGCCAATACCCTTATGCCTTGCCAATACCAATACCAATACCAATACCATTTCCAATACAATTGCATACCAATGAAGCCAATACCATTGCATACCAATACCAATACCAATACCATACCATACCAATACCAATACCATACCAATGCCAATACCAATACCAATACGATACCAATACCATACCATACCATACCAATACCATACTAATACAATACCATACCATACCAATAATATATCAATACCAATACCATACCATTTCATACCAATAAAAATACAAATACCATACCAATATCGTACCATTGCATACCAATACCAATACAATTGCATATCATTGCACGAAAATGGTATGCATTGGCAATCATATGCATACCAATACCATACCAATATGAATACCATACTATACCATACCAATACCAATACCAATATGATACCATACCAATACCAATACCAATACATACCATATCATACAAATACTAATACCAATCCCATACCAATACCAATACCATACCAATACAAATACCATTACCATTACAAATACCAATACCATACCAATACCAATAACAATACCAATACCAATACCAATACCATACCATTGCATACCAATACCATACCATTACATACCAATACCAATATCATTGGATACCATTGCATGGCAATGATATGCATACCAATACCATACCAATATCAATAGCATACTATACCATACCAATACCAATAACAATATGATACCAATACCAATACCAATACCAATACCATACCATACCATACAAATACCAATACCAATACCATACCAATACAAATACCAATACCATCACAAATACCAATACCAATACCAATACCATACAAATACCAATACCAATACCATACCACTACAAATACCAATACCATCACTAATACCAATACCAATACCAATACCAATACCAATATCATATCAATACCATACCATTGCATACCAATACCAATACCTTTGCATACCATTGCACGACAATGATATCGATACCAATACCATACTGATACCAAAACCATACCAAAAGCAATACCAATATGCATTGCCAATACCCTTATACCTTGCCAATATCAATACAAATACCATTGCATACCAATACGGCCAATACTATTGCATACCAATACCAATACCAGTATCATTGCATACCATTACCAATACCATACCATACCATACCAATACCATACCATACTAATACAATACCATACCATAACATACCAATACCAATACCAATACCAATACCATACAATACCATACCAATAACATATCATTACCAATACCAATACAATACCATTGCATACCAATACCAATACAATTGCATACCATTGCACGACAATGGTATGCATTGGCAATTATATGCATACCAATACCATACCAATATCAATACCATACTATACCATACCAATACTAATACCAATATGATACCATACCAATACCAATACCAATACCATACCAATATCAATACCAATACCATAACATACAATGCCATACCAATACCAATACCATACAATACCAATACCAATATGATGCAGGAGCATCACCAACAGCAAGCAAGTGTGGAGGCGGAAGACAGCTAGGATGAGTGCAACGCATTTTTTCACATGTTGAAAATGTTTTGAAATAGTTAAGGAAGGCATACGTGCACTTATGAATAAGTGATTGTAAATGGATCTTGAGCAATCTGCTCTCATCTGTCGTTGTAAAAGGCATTTATGCATAGTTAATGAAAGTAGGTAGATTTAAATTCCAGATTAAACAGTTTTAGGAACAGGAGGGAAAAAAACTATAGACACCCTCATCTTTGTATCATTGTATCAATTAGAATTAGATCAATTAAGTACATTATCATATAGAAGAGGGGAGTTGTAGCAGAGAGTTGTAGAGAAGAATCCATGTATAGAAGTTCTGAACTAATATATGAAGCTTTGATTCAGATTCATGGTGTTATGATGCTTTCTGTGTATGCATGCTAATTGATCTGTTTATGGTTGTTTTATTCTCTCTGTCATGCATTTGTTTTTATGCTATGTATGTATGATTTTATGTTAAGTGTTTGAATTCTGAGAGAGAGAGGAAATGAGTTTCAATTGTTTCTCATCCTGAGTGAGAAGCTCCTGCAAGGAGTGCAGTGAAACATCTGCAAGGAGTGCGTTGACGAAGGCTCGGAGTTTATCTCTGAAAGCTCAAGAGGGATACTGTTGTTCTCATTTCAGCAGAAGTGCAAGACAAGCATAGGAGTCATGCAAGGTGTGCGCAGGCTAGTTGAATCCTTAGAAGATTGTTAACTAAGGTGGAAAAGAGAAAGAGACTACTGGTGCAGAAGGTGCACAGAGTCGAGATTTCAAATATGCAGCAGTATTTGAAGTTCTGCCGCAAGGAGTGCAAGCAGAGGCCCTTTTTCGAGACTTAAATTTATCATAGAAGCTCAGAAGGGGTAGTGCCTTTGAAGTATTCAAAGGGATGCAAAGTGAAGTTTCTTTGCAGAAGGAAGGTCACGGCGAGGAGACATTAGTTCGTTTCGCAGAGGTTCTTGGGGGAAGAATCGGATGGTTGAAATTTTCTGTGGAGAATCCCCAAAATAACAAGGACCGTAGGATTTAGGAGAGCTGCGGCGGAAGTTAAGCGATTGGAGGAATTCATCCTTTCAGAGGCAGGATCCAAATGGACCGTTGATCATGACTGTTAGACTGTTGAGATCATTTCGTCATTTCAGGAGTTGTAAGTCCGAAGTGTGGACGAAACCCTTGGTTGCTTGAACTCCCGAAGCGCGAAGTGGATTATCGCGTGTGAAGGCAAGGAGCATAAATTTCAATGTTTTGGAGTTTCGAAGTTTGGAATACCGGAAGTCTTGAGGACAAGGAGATTGGGCCCTTGCACTTAGAATTTTGAAGTTGCGAGATCCGGGATATTGTGAAGTGGTATTTTGGCATTTCGGGAATCGGGATTTCGGCATTCCTGTTGACAAGAATTCGGTTCTTCACATGAGAACCCCTGAAATTGCGAAACATGAAATAGTGTGAAGTGGTGTTTCGGCAATTCGGTGAATCGGGGTTCGGGAACCCAAGAGGACAGTGTTCTGGGATCGAGAGTCTTGGACTCCCGGTACCCGAAAGTCTGAAATCACGTGGGCCATCATATCGAAAGGAGGCTTATAGTCGTTGATCCCATTGGAGATATTGTTTCGTATTTTGGGGTTTGTGGAGGTTAGAGAACCAGAAGCCTTACATCAGGACTCGCGAAATCGTGAATTCCGAAACTCAAAAAAGGTGAGAAGTTCTGCTAGAAGCCAGTCTTTTGCTGAATGTTTCAGTTTTCAGCATTTCAGCAGTTGCGAAGACAAGAGGTCAGGATTCATTGTTCCATAACTCCCATAGTCACGAAACGCAATACAACTATGTAGGAGGATGCGGCCAAGCATTTCGAGAAAATCGAAATTTCAAGTTTCGGAAGGTGGAAGGGTCGAGAACCTCGACAACAGGATTCACGAAATCGCAAAATTAGAAATCCCGAAAAAGAAAGTCCCGATAAGGAAAAAAGGCGCGATCATTTTATTACGGTTAGAGGAGTTGAGTGGTGCTTTGTGTTGGTTCACACGGGGCATACTCATAAGGACCTATGGAAAAACATTGTTGTTGTGTGTGTGTAGGATTCCTCATGGAGGAACCTAAGAGTCAATCAGACTAAGAGGGCAGATTTAGAACAATCCTGTGTGGACCTCGATTTTGAGGATTGGGGGTCTGTGTCATTTGTGGTATCAAAGCACAGAACAATTTCTTTTCTTTCTGTAGCAGAGAAAAGAGAAATTTCTCAGCCATGCCACTGAGAAGGAGAGACAGACCAATGCCTGATACAGCAGTGGAAAGGGAAATGCGCAAACTACGTGCTAGGCTTGATGCCATGGAGACAACACAAAGGTGCACAGTCGACGTTGGGGATATCAGTGAGGCTGACAATGAAAATGAAGCTGGACATGAAGGAGAAGAAGTAGCAGTCGAAGATGCAGCAGATGAACACCTATTCAGGGTTGTTGCAAGGATAGGTTCAAGGGAAAAAATGGAGATTCCCGTGTATGAGGGGAACCTGGATGTTGAAGAGCTTCTAGACTGGATTAGAGCTCTGGATAAATATTTTGACTATGAGGATGTTGAGGAAGAAAAGAAGGTTAAGCATGTTGTCACAAGACTAAGAGGGAATGCAGCATTATGGTGGGATGAACTACAGGCTGACAGACGCTGCAAAGGCAAGCAGAAAATCAAGAGTTGGGATAGAATGGTTGCAAAGATGAAGGCAAAATTCATACCCAAGGATTATCAAATTACTCTGTTTCGAAGAATGCAGAATTTGAGACAGAAGTTGAGTTCAGTGAAGGAATACACTGAAGAATTCTACAAGATAAACATCGTCATCGGGAAAGTGATGATGAAAAGGTTGCCAGGTACATGAATGGTCTGCAATATGATATTCAGGATGAGATGAGCATGATGAGCCTTCAAAATGTGGAGGATGCTTATCATATGGCTCTGAAAGTTGAAGAGAACCTAAGTCGAAAGCAAGGTCAAAGAGGCCGAGGCAAAAGTCAAGCCAGAGGGAAAACAATTTCCCAAGACAGGAATCAGAAACCTAAAGAAGAGTGGAAGAAACCTCAAACTCAACCTGAGAGAGTTGGAAGCTCACAGAGAGGACAGTATGCTGATAGAAATACTTTTCCTCGAACCAGAGGAAGAGGAAGAGGCAGAGGTGGATAAATAAAATGCTTTGCCTGTGGAAAAAATGGACATAAATCCTATGAATTTCCAGATAGAAAGAAAGAAGGAGGTGAAACTCACATTGCCGAAGCACAAGGACGGAATGTTGAGGCAGAAGATGCTGAGGGTGGAAGATCACTGATGATGAGAAAAGTTCTCTTAATTCCAGAGAAGGAGGCAGAGAACCCAATCCAAAGGAACAGACTTTTTCGGATTGCTTGCAAGACCAAAGATAGGGTATGCAAAGTCATCGTGGACAGTGGTAGCACATACAATCTCGTTTCTACAGAGATGGTAGAAAAACTGGAGCTGGAGACTATTGAACATCCAAGCCCATACAGAGTTTCGTGGTTACAAAAAGGACATTAGGTAAATGTCACTAAACAATGTTTAGTTGAATTTAAAATAGGAGGATATAAGGATGAAATACTATGTGATGTTATTCCCATGGATGTTTGTCATCTATTGTTGGGTAGACCGTGGCAATATGACAGGAATGTGATTCATGATGGGAGAAAGAACACATACACCTTGGATAAGAATGGGAGAACTCACATGTTGTTTTCGATTAAGGATAAAGAAGTGAAACCAGAGGTGAGAAACATTGTACTTCTCATGAGTGGGAAGGAACTTCTTAAGGAGGTTAAGAAGAAGGAAGATACACAATTCATCATGGTTAGGAAGCCTAGAATTGTTTTAACCAGTACAAGAGTGGATGATTTTCCAAAGGAAATCGATAAGTTGTTGGAAGAGTTTGTTGATATAGTAGTGGATGAACTACCTTGTTCGTTGCCACCGATCAGAAGTATAAGTCATCACATCAATATTATACCTGGAGCCAGTTTACCGAACAAAGTAGTGTACAGATTGACGCCGCAGGAGAATGAAGAAGTCAAGAGACAGGTCCAAGATTTAATGGATAAAGGATTGGTTAGAGAGAGCTTGAGTCCATGTGTTGTTCCAACAGTGCTCAACCCAAAGAAAGATGGAGGCTAGAGAATGTGCACAGACTCGAGGGCAATCAACAAGATTACCATCAGATATAGATTTCCATTACCAAGGATGGATGATTTGATGGATTGCTTGAGTGGAGCAAGATTTTTTTCAAAGATTGATTTGAAAAGTAGATATCATCAAATTTGTATGAGAGAAGGTGACGAATGGAAGACAACATTCAAGACGAATGAAGGGCTGCATGAATGGCTTGTTATGCAGTTTGGCTTAACAAATGCACTCAGTACTTTCATGAGATTGATGAATGAAGTCCTGAAGGATTTCATAGGGAAATTTGTCATTGTATATCTTGATGATATATTGATTTTCAGCAAAACAGAAGAAAAACACTTGAAGCATTTAGCTACAGTGATGAGAAGATTGCAGCAAGAGAAGTTGTTGATAAATATGAAGAAATCAACATTTATGAGGACATAACTCATTTATTTGGGTTTTGTTATCTTTGCAGATGAGTTGAAAATGGATCCGGATAAGGTAGAGGCGATTAGGAATCGGCCATCACCGAAGAGTGTATTTGAGGTTCGAAGCTTCCATGGATTAGCTGGTTTCTACAGGAAATTCATCCGAAATTTTAGTGGGATTAGTGCACCAATGATGGACACAGTGAAGAAAAGACACAAATATTTTCATTGGACAGAGGAAGCAGAAAAAAGTTTCAACCTGCTAAAGAGGAGGATTACTGAACAGCGAATTCTGGTGTTGCCAGATTTCAGTAAGACATTTCAAGTCAAGTATGACACTAGTGGATTTGAAATTGGAGCGGTCTTGAGCCAAGATGACAGACCGATCGCATAGTTCAGTGAAAAACTGAATGAAGCAAAGATTAAATACTCCACATATGACAAGGAATTTTATGCAGTCATACAAGTGCTGAAG
>JASDQU010100207.1:185100-240941 GCA_032191745.1 Picea mariana | reverse complement strand
ATATATATATCGTGAACAAGTCAAATAACTGCTATAATATATCTGGTACAACCGATGAAATAATCATATCTACAACAGTAGTGGAGGTATGGTCTGTAGTAGAAGATGTTGGATGGTCAGGAGGAAGTGGCTGGTCAATTCTTTGATCAGAAATAGGCAGTGGAGGAATAGGTGTTGCCTGCTCATCTAGGTGAGGTGAAGGAGGAGGAGGAGGAGGAGGAATAGGTGTTTCCTTCTCATGATCTAGGTGAGGTGAAGGAGGAGGAGGAGGATGTGGAGAAGGATCATATCCACCCTCATCAATCGATGGGGTATTGGAGGAACGAGTACTAGAATAAGAGTGTGTATCATCGGGATCCCTTCTCGTAGCTAGTACCATGGTAAATCCGATGATATGAGGCATAAGAGGCATCACATCTTGCGACATATCCCTCCAAAGCTCCAAGAGCATAGGATATTCCCTGATGTCTTGCATCAACACAAAGAAGACTCCCACCTCAACCAAAAGTGCACATAGTCGGTCGCCCAGCTCCAATATGAATCCAGTATTTGGCGTACGACAGATACCGCCGTTTATTTTCACCCGAGGACCCTGACCCTGTTGGACAACTGAGAGGGGGGGGTGAATCAGTTGTACCTGAGTTTAAACAATTATGCTTCTTTTAAACTCTTTGCTGAAACACTAAATGATGATCACAATAATGCAGGGAAATAAACAATGGCACATTCAGCATCAGTCACATATATGAGAAACACAAAGACAAATATTTCCTGAGGAAACCCATACAGGGTAAAAACCTCTTTTTCTTTATATGATAAGTAATAGTTACATTCTTTACATTATCATACATATGAGCACCAACTCATAATGAGGCTACAAACCTCTGTTTTGCAAGCTGCAACTTGCTGAGAGCACCAACTCTCTGTTTTCTCTAGCACCCACTAGAAGGAAGCACCAACACCCTGGTTTCTCTAGCACCAACTAGAAGGAAGCACCAACTCCCTGGTTTCTATAGCACCAACTAGAAGGAAGCACCAACTCCCTGAGTGTTTCCAACACCAATTGGATGGAAGCACCAACTTCCAATCATACAGGCACCAACCTGTATAACAGAGAATAAGAGTTCTCCCTTGCACCACCCTGCCACCCTGGTTTCTTTGGCTGCAACCATATGGAAGATACAACTCCCTGTGTTCAAGCACCCACTTGAACCTCTGAGGAAAACAGTCCTCCCGAGCACCTCCCAACCTCCCTAAAATATATCTTTGCTTCTGAAACTTATTACAGTGATATGGTGTTCAACAATGGCTTACCCGACTCATCACTGTTCTGCTGCATTTCGTTGCTCTATCTGCCTCATTGCCTTTCTGCACACATGACTTGCGCTATCTGTTATTCTACTTTTTATGCTCTGTGTGCCATGTCCATTCACTGCACAGTTCCTCTTCTGTGCATTTATACTTCTGCGCTCTGCCTCCTTGCTCACACTTCAATCCTTCTACACAGCGACCACCGCAACTCTAACCGCAACAACAAGCCTTCTCTTCTCTGTACCGTGTATATATAGCTTCTGTGCATCTTGTGCATGCAATATTCACCATTCTTATGCATGCACACACCGCACCGATATCCTCCACCTCTCGAGTGCTCTGCCTGATCATCATGGTAACTCTTCAGCTTCTCTAGCGGTTTTCCCACGCGTTCAACATTACTGGGTGTTATGCTGAGATTCCTCAGCCTCTCTGGCAGTTGAGACTCTTCGTCTTCTCTATGACAGTCGATCTCACCTTCTCTGTTTCAGTTACAACCTCAATCCCATCCAGCTGTCAATCGCCTCCACGAGTCGTCTTCATTCCACTGACAGATTCCATGTGACTCTTCTTCTCCTCTGGAAATCACACCGAAGTCTCTTCGCATCCTCTGGTAGAAACCATCAATGGTTACTAGCAGTTTCACTGTGTCGTGCAACAGTAGCCCTCCGATCTTTTTCAAATTCACCTGCACCGTTGGATTAACTCTGAAGGGTATTGTCGTTATTTACCCGTTTCGCACTTTCGCAATTCGGAGATTCTACGATGAGACATCTTGACTCTCCATGTCACGAGCTCCGAAATTCTGAGGTGGAGCTCATCTGCACTAGGTCCTTCCTCCACGTGACCATACGTGGTGACAACAGTTTGCGCTAAAAGGCGCTGCAAACTCATGATCTTCATGGACCCTGATCGACGGTCCATGATCTCGATGAATCAACGGTCCAGATCTTTTCGAGATCTCGCATCTCGCGGTTCCTTAGTTGCAGGTTCTCGTCACTCTAAGTCACGATAGGTGAAGCTCCGAGATGGAGCTCAGATCAACGATCCACGTTCTTGGTGATCCGACGGTCCTGATCTTTTCGCGATCTCGCATCTCGTTGTTCCTTAGATCAAGGTTCTCGTCACTCCAAGTCGCGATAGGCGAAGCTCCAAGATGGAGCTCAGATCAACGATCCACGTTCTTGGTAATCTGACGGTCCTGATATTTTCGTGATCTCGCATCTCATTATTCTTTAGGTGGAGGTTATCGTCACTCCAAGTTGCGATAGGAGAAACTTCGAGATGGAGCTGGATCAACAGTCCAGAATCTTGGTGTATTGACGGTCTAGATCTCTTCGTGAATTCGCATCTCGCAGTTCCTGTGATGAAGGGTCTCATCACTCCAAGTCACGATAGTCGAGACTCCGAGATGGATTCGGATCAACGGTCAAGATCAAACCTTGATCTGACGGCTAAGATCAAACCTCGATCTGATGGCTAAGATCAAACCCCGTTCCTTTGACTTTCCAGTCAGCGACATGACGATCTTTCGCCATGTGTCCTCTTGATCCAATGGACCACGACTGTCATATCTGCCTTGCAGCTTCACCATATCTAACAGCTATTGGTCCTTTGTACTTCCCCCAGATCCTACGGCCCAGATCTTCTCATGATTTCGCCACTTCGCCGTGTGAGTTCTCAACACCTTCAAGTCCCGATCTACGAAATTCCGATAAGGAGTTAAATCAACGGTCCATATACATTCTCGATTCAATGGCTACGATTGAATCGCGATATCGCATATCGCGAAATCGGGGTTCCTGATGTCAATAATCTTTGTCATGTCCAACTCTCGATCCCTGATGCTTCTCCATTGATTGGAATCAACGGTCCAGATCAAAGCTTGATCTGATGGCTCAGATTGCATCGTGATTTCACATATCGCGAAATCGAGATTCTTGATGTCAAAATTCTTTGACATCTCCAACTCTCGATCCTCGAAACTCCGACATGGACAGGGATCAATGGTCCAGATTCAACCTCGATCTGACGACTCAAATTAAGTCGCAATTTCGCATATCACGATTACGCCCGCTTCTCCTTGTTCTTTAAGGATCGTGCAGGTTCTCCTCGATCTAACGGTGGTCGGGTCCTGCACTTGGATCTAACATCTGAGATCTGTCCTCATTTTCAGTGCGCTCTTCTTGTCTTCATTCAGATCTGACGACCCTCGTTCTTTCGGGAATTTTGAATGGATCCAAAGATCAGAAATGCTTCTCAAGCTTTACGGGCCTTCGATCATTCGATCACCTGAACTTATCTTCTTGAATATCATTGCGCTGCTGTACTCAAGCCATCATCACTGTTGTACTTTCCATCAATGACAAGCATACACTACCTGTAAAAACATGCCAACAATTCTCTGTACATTCTTCCTGTACCCATGCCATCTTCATTACTGTAGTTGCCATCAATGACAAGCATATGCTACCTGTTAAACATTTTCCAACAGACCCGTCGCGGCCTCATACATCATCTCCTCATCGTCATATGGTGGGGGAGGAGGCACGTCCCCAATGAATGTGCCTGTATCTGCAAAATATATAGTACACAACAATAATTACACAGTTTCATTAAACAATTTAATGAAACAAGTTAAAGAATGTGTTCGAATTAATTTTATTCTAATTAAGTAAGACACAAAAAATGAAACTAGATTAATTTAAACAAAACACTAATATTACCTCTAGCATCTAGTGGTTCATTCGGTGTGAAGAGGATGTTCAGACATCCTTGTCAATCCAACCACGCGTGATCTAGATTATTTTCAGAACGAAATGAAGTAGAGAAATTACAATGAAATACTCATGAAAATTGCCAGAAACAAAGAAATACAACAATACTTGATTTCTATTAATGAAATAATTGTAAAGACATTGTAAAAATATAGAGTGCAAGACTCGCTAGAATGGTGGAAACTTTATCTTTGACAAGAGATGTGACGACTATGCTCATTCAAAAGAAGATGAGTACAATGAGGCTCTGAAGGCCTTTTTATAATAAACATCAATGCCAAAACCATAGACATCCAAAAACCTAACCCTAGGAGATGAAACGCCAAAAGTCATGTTGGCCTCATTTGGGTAAGTTAGTACATCAACTTCCCGGGGTCGTAACTTTTTCATACGATCTCTGTTTTAGTCGCGTGATAGCCAGTTGGAAAGGTCTTTTTGAGAACTATGCATTATGTCGTCAAATTCTGAATCTGTCTACAGTTTGACTATGGCACGCCAAAAAAACATTGTTTAGGGCCCAAAACGGCCTTGGAAGTGCAGAAAGGTGTGTTGACATGAATACATACAAAATAAGCAAGTTGGATTAGGTGAGAGGCCACCAATATCGACCTGGAAGATGTGTAGAGATTCAGACAACCCCAGAAGTGTAGAACCCACAATTACAAAGAAGTATAGAAGAATGTGTTGAATTAAAAACTGATAAGAGGAGCTAGTTGGATTAGGTGGGTGGCCACCAATATGCACCTGGATCAGTCCTCCCCCCTTAGGAAGTAATGGTATCCATTGTGTTGAGTGCCCAGGGAAGAGGGGAAAGCGTTTTCTAAAGCTGAATCTTGGTGATTTGTGTGCCTTGTTGGAGAAGTTGCGCTGCTTGGCCTGTAGAAGGCTGTCATGAACCTGTTGCTGGCGGGGTGGAATCTGTTCCACCAATCTGTTGTCTATGGATTTTATGAGGCATTGTGTAGGCACCATTGTAAGTGAAGAAACAATATCCTCTTCCCCTTCAACATTCTTCTTCTGTTGGATAGAAGGTGTTGAGGCTGCAGTGGTTGTAGTGGCCCTCTGTGCATCCTCTGAACAGACTGTGAAGAGGATGAATTTTGTAGTTTGAAAGATTACCTTGCGACATTGTTTTGGTGGAGCAATAGTCGGAACTACCTCTGGTATCCTATAGAGTCGACCTCCCAGAGTAATAATTACACTACGAGGTCTATAGTCATAGACAACATGACGTTTTCATACATATGGTTGGCCCAAAACAACATCACAGACATCAAGAGAGGCAACATCGCACACTACCTCATCCTTGAGGGATTGGATGCCATAGGACAGAATGCATTGTTGGCTGACATGAAGATCTTGTCCCTAGTGAAGCCAACCGATGTTGTATGGATGCGGGTGTGGTGTTGTTGACAACCCCAACTTTTTGACGACCTTAGCTGAGATGAGGTTCTTCTAGGTGTCATTATCAACAATGAAATGCAACGGGGTTCCCTTAACCCACATTTGTGAATGGAAGAGGTGATCCCCCTCTTCAGGCTCTACTGGTTCTTCTGTTTGAATTGTTGTGGTCGCGACAATAGCACTGGGGTCTGCGTCGATGTTCTGTCTGTTTTCAATATTTTCTAGATTGGATTCTGAATCAGGGTTCAACTCTATGTCTTTGACCTCGACCACCAATGATCGTTTTGAGCAACATTCATTGGTGTTGTGCTAGGGGATTTTTTGGAAGTCACACCACTTCCCAGTGTCATTCTTCTTCTTTCCTTTACCCTTCTTGTCTTGTGTCTTGGACTGGTTATCTAGAGTTTGTTGGTTAGGGCCTTCTTTACCATGATTTGGTTGTTGCATATTTGCAGACCCCGATTCCCATTTGTTCTGGTGCCTAAATTTCTGCTCAATTTTGACAACATATCGATAGGAAACTCCCAATGATGAGATGTTTAGGAAATCCATTTTGGTTTGGATGTACCTATGCAGAGCCCCATGATATTTCAGAACCATATGCTAATCAGAGTCTTTGATACCCAGCTTGGTGCGCAAGGTATGGAAATTATTTATGAACTCTGAAAATGTTTAGCTCTTCTCTTTTCGCAGTGTGGTCCATCTCATGTACTGGTCTTCATAGTTATCAACATGATAGTACTATTCTTTTACCACATCCACAAAAAAATCCCAAGTGGAATCGACCCCATATATTCCATATTCCTTCGTGGAACTTTTCTCCCAGTAAGTTTCCCACCAATGTTTGAAATGAGTGAGAGCCTTGAGGAGTGCGAAGGTGATATTTTCCTTGTCGAATTTTTTTTGAACAGAGAAGTAACATTCTAATAGATTTAACCATTTTTTTAGGGCATTCACATCTATCTGATCTTCAAATATGGGAATATCAAAATTAACTTATACCTTGAAGGGAGAGGTTCCTCCAAAATGGCCACTTGATAAAGATGTGACTGTTTCTATCGGTAGGCGTTGAAGGATGTGTGCAAAATTATCCATCATTTCGTCCCTTTATCGTGCGAGAGCTTGCTCAAGAAACAAGTTAATAGAATCTTTTGATCCACCATTTTTATTTTCTGCCACCATCGAGGGTTTCTTGGGTGCACAAGAGTGATTTTCCTCAAGAGAGACAAGCTCGAGACCCAACTGGCTATACTCGGACGTCGTCGGGGACATGCGCTGAAAAAATGATCAAGAGAAGCCCGCTCTGATACCACTGATCCAGATTATTTTTAGAATGAAATGAAGCAGAGAGATTACAATGAAATACTCATGAAAATTTTCAGAAACAGAGAAATACAACAATACTTGATTTCTATTAATGAAAAAATTGTAAAGAGACTGCAAAAATACAGAGTGCAAGACTCGCTAGAATCGCTAGAATGGTGATAGCTTTATCTATGAGAAGAGATGTGACGACTATGATCATTCACAAGAAGATGATTACAATGAGGCTCTGAAGGCCTTTTTATGATAAACATGAATGCCAAAACCCTAGACATCCAAAAACCTAACCCTAGGAGATGAAACGCCAAAAGTCATGTGGGCCCCATTTGGGTAAGTTAGTACATCAACTTCCTGGGGTCGTAACTTTTGCATACGATCCCCGTTTTAGGTGCGTGATAGCCCATTGGAAAGGTGTTTTTGAGAACTACACACTATGCCATCAAACTCTGACTTTGTCTACATTTTGACTATGGAATGCCAAAAAAACACTGTTTAGGGCCCCAAAATGGCCCTGGAAGTACAAAAATGTGTGTTGACATGAAAGCATAGAAAATAAGCTAGTTGGAATAGGTGGGAGGCCACCAGTATCCACTTGGAAGATGTGTAGGGATTCATACAACCCCATAAGTGTAGAACCCACAATTACAAAGAAGTACATAAGAATGTGATGAACTAAAAACTGACAAGAGGGGCCAGTTGGATTAGGTGGGTGGCCACCAATATGCACCTGGATCACCGCATAAGCACAGATCACCATCACGAACATGTGATCGACCTCACTGTCTAGTAGCCCAGTGTGTTAGTGGAAATCCTGTCCAGAAAATCCGATTGAGCCCTCTTGGGCATCATCTCACCCCACATGTGCATCCACACCTGAGTCATCGACCTAAAAGGCTAATGGAAAAAAGTAGTTCTTGTCTCCGGAAACCTCTCAAAAAATAAACAAAAAAACCCTGAAGTAAAAGGGAAGTTCTCCCTTCCATGTATCATAACATGACTTCTATCTAGAGTTATACAAAATTGCCGCAAAAAAATGACAAACCATCTAATACATTGTGGCCTCTGTACCAAAGAATCAACATAATACAAAAGAGGGAAACTAATGTGCTTCCCATCATTGATAAAGTGTGAAATGGTCATCACTGACAATGAGAGTCGCTTAACCTTCTATGCACCGAAAGAAGCGATCAATAGTTGTCCACCAGGCACCTGAAAATCAGATGGAGAAAGTACATCAACCCCAATATATCTATGAGAGTACATGAGCTGACTCTCTACTGCAACACCTACTGAGATATCAAGGAACTGGGGAAAATCCTCCCCTCTCTTGGATAACCTAGTGATAAAATACGTATCCTCCTTAGTGGGATGGTACCACTGATCATGACCAACACAAAATGTTTGTCGATGGACATCCCATCGACGGATCAGCTGCACCAACAACCCAGAGTTCCCCTTCAGGGATGTAGCCTTTTCATAGTACTTAAGGAGGCCTACATTCCTCAAGAGGACATGGGTCGCTGCAGTAATATGGTGAGGGTATAAATCCCTCTCCCTCTACCTCTCCCTCGCCTCCCAATCCCATACAACATTGTACAGGTTAACCCTCTTCTCCTATTGTTGCTGTTGTTCTCTTCACTGACACCTCTACAAGATTAACATATGAAATACATCAGCCTCATACATAAATTATACAAAAAATCTAGTAAATGAGAAATTTATTTATAAATACGGAAAAATAACTTCCTTCAAAAAAAAAGTAAATTTCATCATCGGTGCTCCCCAAAAATAGTCAAGCACTGCTTGTGGTGCGTATATTAATTGTGAGAACCGTCAAGGGTGCTCCCTTGTAACATAACACACTGTATGAATTTTGTTATATTATTTTATGCGATGCGTTGTATAACCTTACCGCACCGGTGCATGCAGGTTATCTGACGCACTGCCTAAAATAATAAAAAATTAAAATATTAAAGCACCGTAAAAAAATTAAAAAAAAAATGTTTTTGCAGTGCGTATCCTTTTCCCGACATGCACCGGTGCTTTGTAGGAAAGATGACGCACCACACCACTAATTTTTTAAAAATTGATAACTACAGTGCTTAGGCATTTATGCTCTAATTTTTACGGTGGTGCGTTGTGTAAGCATGAACTCACCAGTGGGTATGTTTACCAATACACCGCATAAAATAATATATCTGATTTATGTAGTGCGTTTTCTAACGTAACGCCCCTGTGTGTTAATGTTAATTTGATGCACTGCCAAAAATTAGATATATTATTTCATGCAGTGCATTGGTAAACTTACGTGTTGGTGCGTTAATGTTTACAAATGCACCACCATAACAAATTTGACATTGTTTTTCGGTGCACCCTAAAAATTTTGGGGGTGCACCGACTTTAACGACGGTGTGTTGTGTACACATTAACACATCGGTGCGTACGTGTACCAACGCACCACATAAAATAATATATTTGATTTATGTGGTGTGTCTTCTAACATAATGCCCTGCTGTGTTAACGTTAATTAGATGCACCACCAAAAATTGGCTATATTATTTTATGTCATGCGTCGGTAAACTTACACCCCGATGCGTTAATGTTTACAAACGCACCGCCATAAAAAAGTTTAACATTATTTTTTGATGCACCCTGTAATTTTTCAGGGTGGACCAATCGCTGTGCGAGCTAAACGACTCGAACGCATTGCACATAATTTTTTTTTAAACAGTGGAAATTTAACTAAATTCTGAATTTTAATTTGCTAAGAGTTTAAGTTATAAAGAAACAAAGACATTGCCTGGACACTTTCTCGTCGGGGAGGGATGCTTGGCATGTAGTCCAAAAAACCAAATTTTCCCACCATTTGGCAAAATTTGAAAGCCACAGAGTGAGAAAGAGACATAAGGAAGGAAAGCAAGGGAAGCATCGATGACATGGCATTTCAGAGTGGCAAAAGTTGCACTGGTTCTTTAGAACTCTACAACATTGAAAATGGTAAAAATGAATTTTTACCGCCGATATTTTTTATTATTTAACCCTGTTACTGTGCACTTGATTGTTAGACACACTGGTGTGTCTGTATTTACCTAGCGCACTATGGTATATATCTTTAAAAAATAACCCTGCAATGGTGCACTATTTTGAAGAGCAACTTGGAGCATCAGTGCGTCCGTATTTAAGGAGCGCACCGTAGTATATTTTTTTAAATAACCCTACCACTGTGCGCCTTTTGGTAAAGCACCGATGATTTTGTATTTAGATAGTGCACTGTAGTATATTTTTTGAAATAGCCCAACCACAGTGTGCCATTTTGTTAGAGCATTAGTGCGTCAGTATTTAAGGAGCACACCAGAGTATATTTTTTTGAAATAACCCTATCATGGTGCGCCATGTGTTAGAGCACTGGTGTGACCATATTTAAGTAGCGCACCAGAGTATATACATATTTTAAAAATAACCCTACCATGGTGCACCATGTGTTAGAGCACCGATGCATCATTGTTTTAAACACAACGATGCCCTCTATGTTTATAAAAGCACCGTGAATTGTTTTTCGCTAAGACCTCCGACCGCTAGCGTTCGCTAGTGTCTTCTGCTATAAACAGATTTTTGGGCTATTTTTATAGGGGCTTCCAAAAAAACCTCCACTAGAGGGTCTTTTCCTTGTAGTGACATGATTAATCTAAGTTAATTAACCTCCTACTTCTACATGATTTAACTAGATTGACCTTAGGGATACCCTCTTAGACTAGAATTTACATAGTCTAAAGTATGGGGCAAAGCCACTAAGGTGACAGTGGGCGGCTTACCTGAGAGTTGCTTCTAGTCTCTCTCGTAAAGGTTAGGGATTTTTTTTTAGTGAGAATTTGAGTGGCAAAAGTGCCAATTGTATTGCTCTAGTAGTACTAAACACAATGGTGCATCTATACTATATAATATAGACCACAAAACCAAAAATAAAATCGACATGGAAAAGTTTTGGAATCTAAGGCAATGAGGGGCCCAAATCCATTAAAATATTCCATACATCAAATAATTGTTGAGTCCAACAAATACCTTAATCAAAAAGTACCCAAATCCATAAAAAAACATATATCATTATGAAAGGGAAAAGAAACTAAACTCTCTTGCTAGGGTTTGTTGTAACAAAAGCTAAATGGAGCTAGGGTTTGCATAATTGAAGGTGAGTCTTAAACCCTTATATTTTATTCATATGAATTGTAAATTTGAATAGGAATAATAAAAAAATTTGGGAATTTGTGTATCAATCTAAGGACAAATTGTTGAGATGAAGAGAATGAAGTTATATACCTAAAATTTCTCCTCTACATATTTGTCTACTATCCATGGTGATTGCTTATGGATTTTGATATTCAATTTTTTTTCCACTCCAATCTCTTATTTGGTAAATGTCTCTTACACAAGTATCTCCTCTAACTTTTGGCACAACAATGTATTAGGGTTTTGTTTGAATCACTTTTACAAAAATGATTCAGATCCCACTCATTTTTTTCAATTCATTTTTCAATGCATCGATGAAGAAGCACACACACTATATATTTTTTATTTAAATATCTATTTTGGCATGTGGTGCATTTGTTAGTTTTAATCAAATTGATGCACGATAATATTGTAAATGCACTAGAGTAAGGAATTAAAAAAATGGAAGTGTAAACCTTCACAAATAGTACTATGTGGAGGTTTTTCTTTGCAAAGGTTTTACTGTATGATTTTTTTTCGATGCACAATAAAATCAAGCACATCAGTGTGTCTCCTATAAACAATTACACTAATGCAACTAATTTAAATACTTTCATTGAATAATTTAAATAGTTTGATGGGTCT
The DNA here is from genome assembly GCA_032191745.1 of Picea mariana. Classification (NCBI taxonomy): domain Eukaryota; kingdom Viridiplantae; phylum Streptophyta; class Pinopsida; order Pinales; family Pinaceae; genus Picea; species Picea mariana. The sequence continues at coordinate 229,278 of JASDQU010100207.1, read as the reverse complement.
CCTGGTTTGATGTTCAAAAATGATTATGATGTGTGAATTTGGGGCTGCATATTTAATGAGGGACAAAAACACCACACAAAAGCAAAGTTTAGTATGGGTATGAAACCTGCAAGAAAATATATTCCATGGGAGCTCTATTGAGCATGCTTGATATAAATTTGTCACCATCTCTCAGATCAATGCACATAGGCGGAGATCTATAGCAATCTGGTATGTGCATATCAATTTTACGTTTCTTCCTACACAAATGATTTGCTTCTGAGGATTCGATTATGCAATTTTTCCTATCCTCGACTTTGTCCTCTTCTGAAAATATTCCCTCCAAAAGGGTGCGTGTTGGTAATGGTTTGCATAGGCTAAAGATCGTTGTATATATAAGTTATTTTCAAGTTGATCTTACTGTCACATGCGATCTATTATAGTCGCTGGCGGGGTGGAATCTGTTCCACCAATCTGTTGTCTATGGATTTTATGGGGCATTGTGTAGGCACCATTGTAGGTGAAGAAACAATATCCTCTTGCCCTTCAAAATTCTTCTTCTGTTGGATAGAAGGTGTTGAGGCTGCAGTGGTTGTAGTGGCCTTCTGTGCATCCTTTGAATAGACTGTGAAGAGGATGAATTTTGTAGTATGAAAGATTACCTTGCGACACTATTTTGGTGGAGCAATAGTCGGAACTACCTCTGGTATCCTATAGAGCTGACCTCCCAGAGTAATAATTACACTATGGGGTCTATAGTCATAGACAAAATGACATTTCCATATATATGGTTGGCCCAAAACAACATCACAGACATCAAGAGGGGCAACATCGCACACTACCTCATCCTTGAAGGATTGGATGCCATAGGACAGAAAACACTGTTGGCTAACATGCAGATCTTGTCCCTAGTGAAGCCAACCGATGTTGTATGGTTGCGGGTGTGGTGTTGTTGACAACCGCAAATTTTTGATGACCTTAGTTGAGATGAGGTTCTTCTAGGTGCCATTATCAACAATGAAATGCAACGGGGTCCCCTTAACCCACATTTGTGAATGGAAGAGGTGCTCCCCCTCTTCAGGCTCTATTGGTTCTTCTGTTTGAATTGTTATGGTCGTGACAGTAGCAGTGGGGTCTGCGTCGATGATCTGTCTGTTTTCAATATTTTCTGGATCGGATTCTGAATAAGGGTTCAACTCTGTGTCTTGGACCTTAGCCACCAATGATTGTTTTGAGCGACATTCATCAATGTTGTGCCAGGGAATTTTGTGGAAGTCACACCACTTCCCAGTGTCATTCTTCTTTTTTCCTTTACCCTTCTTGTCTTGTGTCTTGGACTGGTTATCTAGAGGTTGTTAGTTAGGGTCGTCTTTACCATGATTTGGTTGTTGCATATTTGCAGACCCGAATTCCCATTTGTTCTGGTGCCTAAATTTCTTCTCGATTTTGACAACATATCGATAGGAAACTCCCAATGATGAGATTTTTAGGAAATCCATTTTGTTTTGGATGTACCTATGCAGAGCCCCATGATATTTCAGAACCAGATGCTACTCAGAGTCTTTGATACCCATCTTGGTGTGAAAGGTATGAAAATTATTTATGAACTCTGAAAATGTTTGGCTCTTCTTTTTCTGCAGTGTGGTCCATCTCATGTACTGGTCTTCATAGTTATCAACATGATAGTACTATTCTTTGACCACATCCACAAAAAAAATCCCAAGTGGAATCGACCCCATATATTCCATATTACTTCATGGAACTTTGCTCCCAGTAAGTTTCCCACCAATATTTGAAATGAGGGAGAGCCTTGAGGAGTGCGAAGGTGACATTTTCCCCGTCGAAATTTTTTTGAACAGAGAAATAACCTTCTTATAGATTTAACCATTTTTCTAGGGCATTCACATCTATCTGATCTTCAAATATGGGAATATCAAAATTAAATTGCACCTTGAAGGGAGAGGTTCCTCCAAAATGCCCACTTGATAAAGATGTGAGTGTTTCTATTAGTAGGTGTTGAAAGATGTGTGCAAAATTATCCATCATTTCATCCCTTTGTCGTGCGAGAGATTACTCAAGCAACAAGTTAATAGAATCTTTTACTCCACCATTTTTATTTTCTGCCACCATCGAGGGTTTCTTGGGCGCGTGAGAGTGATTTTCCACAAGAGAGACAAGCTCGAGACCCAACTGGCTATACTCGGACGTCGTCGAGGAAATGCACTGAAAAAAAATCAAGAGAAGCCCACTCTGATATCACTGATCCAGATTATTTTTCGAACGAAATGAAGTAGAGAAATTACAATGAAATACTCATGAAAATTTTTAGAAACAGAGAAATACAACAATACTTGATTTCTGTTAATGAAAGAATTGTAAAGAGACTGTAAAAATACAGAGTGCAAGACTCACTAGAATGGTGACAACTTTATCTATGAGAAGAGATGTGACGACTACGCTCATTCACAAGAAGATGATTACAATGAGGCTCTGAAGGCCTTTTTATGATAAACATGAATGCCAAAACCCTAGACATCCAAAATACTAACCCTAGGATATGAAACGCCAAAAGTCATGTGGGCCCCGTTTGGGTAAGTTAATACATCAATGTCCTGGGGTCGTAACTTTTGCATACGATCTCCGTTTTAGGCGCATGATAGCCCGTTGGAAAGGTCTTTTAGAGAACTACACAATATGATGTTAAACTCTGACTCTGTTTACAGTTTGACTATGGAATGCCAAAAAAACACTGTTTAGGGCCCCAAAACGGCCTTGGAAGTACAAAAATGTGTGTTGACATGAAAACATAGAAAATAAGCTAGTTGGAATAGGTGGGAGGTCACCAGTATCCACCTGGAATATGTGTAGGGCTTCATACAACCCCATAAGTGTAGAACCCATAATTACAAAGAAGTACATAAGAACGTGATGAACTAAAAACTGACAAGAGGGGCTAGTTGGATTAGGTGGGTGGCCACCAATATGCACCTAGATCACCGCGTAAGGACACGTCACCATCACGAACATGTGATCGACCTCACTGGCTAGTAGCCCAGCGCGTCAGTGGAAATCCTGTCCAGAAAATCTGACTGACCCCTCTTGGGCATCATCTCGCCCCACATGTGCATCCACACCTGAGTCATCAACCTAAAAGGTTGATGGAAAAAAGTAGGTCTTGTCTCCAGAAACCTCTCAAAAAATAAACAAAACAACCCTGAAGTAAAAGGGAAGTTCACCCTTCCATGTATCATAACATGACTTCTATCTAGAGGTATACAAAATTGCCGCAAAAAAATGATAGACCATCTAATACATTGTGGCCTCTGTACCAAAGAATCAACATAATACAAAAGAGGAAAACTAATGTGCTTCCCATCATTGGTAAAGTGTGAAATGCTCGTCACTAATAATGAGAGTCACCTAACCTCCTATGCACCAAAAGAAGTGATCAATAGTTGTCCACCAGATACTTGAAAATTAGCTGGGGAAAGTACATCAACCCCAATATATCTATGAGAGTACATGAGCTTACTCTCTGCTGCAACAACTATTGAGATATCAAGGAACTAGGGAAAATCCTCCCCTCTCTTAGATAACCTAGTGATAAAATACATATCCTCCTTAGTGGGATGGTACCACTGATCATGACCAACACAAAATGTTTTCCGATGGACATCCCATCGATGGATCAACTGCACCAACAACCCAGAGTTCCCCTTCAGGGATGTATCCTTTTCATACTACTTAAGGAGGCCTACATTCCTCAAGAGGACATGGGTCGCTGCAGTAATATGGTGAGGGTACAAATCCCTCTCCCTTGCCTCCCAATCCCATACAACATTGTATAGGTTAACCCTCTGCTCCTGTTGTTGCTGTTGTTCTCTTCGCTGACACCTCTACATAATTAACATATGAAATACATCAGCCTCATATATAAATTATACAAAAAATCTAGTAAATGAGAAATTTATTTATAAATTCGGAAAAATAACTTACTTCAAAAAATAAGTAAATTTCATCATCGGTGCTCCCCCAAAATAGTCAAGCACTGCTTGTGGTGCGTATATTAATTGTGAGAACCATCAAGGGTGCTCCCTTGTAACATACCGCACTGTATGAATTTTGTTATATTATTTTATGCGATGCGTTGTATAACCTTACCACACCGGTGCGTGCAGGTTATTTGACACACCGCCTAAAATAATAAAAACTTAAAATATTAAAGCATCGTAAAACAATTTAAAAAAAAAATGTTTTTGCGGTGCGTATCCTTTTCCCGACATGCACTGGTGCTTTGTAGGAAAGGTGACGCACTGCACCACTAATTTTTTAAAAATTGATAACTATGGTACTTAGGCATTTATGCTCTAATTTTTACAGTGGTGCGTTGTGTAAGAATGAACTCACCGGTGCGTACGTTTACCAATGCACCGCATAAAATAATATATCTGATTTATGCAGTTCATTTTCTAACGTAACACCTGTTAATGTTAATTTGATGCACTGCCAAAAATTAGATATATTATTTCATGCAGCGCATTGGTAAACTTACGCCCTGGTGCGTTAATGTTTACAAATGCACCGCCATAACAAATTTGACATTGTTTTTCGGTGCACCCTATAAATTTTGGGGGTACACCAACTTTAATGACGATGCGTTGTGTAAGCATTAACACATCGATGCGTACGTTTACCAACGCACCACATAAAATAATATATTTGATTTATGTGGTGCGTCTTCTAACATAATGCCCTGCTGTATTAACGTTAATTAGATGCACCACCAAAAATTGGCTATATTATTTTATGTCGTGCGTTGGTAAACTTATGCCCCGATGCGTTAATGTTTACAAACGCACCACCATAAAAAAAATTGACATTATTTTTCGATGCACCCTATAATTTTTCAGGGTGGACCAATCACGGTGCGAGCTAAACGAATCGAACGCATTGCACATAATTTTTTTTTAAACAGTGGAAATTTAACTAAATTTTGAATTTTAATCCGCTAATAGTTTAAGTTGTAAAGAAACAAAGACATTGCGTGGACATTTTCTCGTCGGGGAGGGATGCTTGGCACGTAGTCCAAAAAACCAAATTTTCCCACCATTTGACAAAATTTGAAAGCCACAGAGTGAGAAAGAGACATAAGGAAGGAAAGCAAGGGAAGCATCGATGACATGATGTTTCAGAGTAGAAAAAGTTGCACTGGTTCTTGAGAACTTTACAACATTGAAAATGGTAAAAAAAAAATTTACCGTCGATATTTTTTATTATTTAACCCTATTACTGTGCGCTTGATTGTTAGACACACCGGTGTGTCTGTATTTACCTAGCACACTGTGGTATGTATCTTTAAAAAATAACCCTACAATGGTGCACTATTTTGAAGAGCAACTTGGAGCATCGGTGCGTCCATATTTAAGGAGTGCACCGCAATATATTTTTTTAAATAACCCTACCATTGTGCGCCATTTGGTAAAGCACCGATGATTTTGTATTTAGATAGTGCACCGTAGTATATTTTTTGAAATAGCCCAACCACAGTGTGCCATTTTGTTAGAGCATTAGTGCGTCAATATTTAAGGAGCACACCAGAGTATATTTTTTTGAAATAACCCTATCACGGTGTGCTATGTGTTAGAGCACTGGTGCGACCGTATTTAAGTAGTGCACCAGAGTATATACATATTTTAAAAATAACCCTACCACGGTGCACCATGTGTTAGAGCACCGATGCATCATTGTTTTAAACGCAACGATGCCCTCTGTGTTTATAAAAGCACCATGAATTTTTTTTCGCTAAAACCTCCAACCGCTAGCCTTCACTAGTGTTTTCCGCTATAAACAGATTTTTGGGCTATTTTTATAGGGGCTTCCAAAAAAACCTCCACTAGAGGGTCTTTTCCTTGTAGTGACATGATCAATCTAAGTTAATTAACCTCCTACTTCTACATGATTTAACTAGATTGACCTTAGGGATACCCCCTTAGACTAGGATTTACATAGTCTAAAGTGTGGGGCAAAGCCACTAAGGTGATAGTGGGTGGCTTACCTGAGAGTTGCTTCTAGTCTCTCTCATGAAGGTTAGGGATTTTATTTTAGTGAGAATTTGAGTGGAAAAAGTGCCAATTGTATTGTTCTAGTAGTACTAAACACAATGGTGCATCTATACTATATAATATGGACCACTAAACCAAAAATAAAATCGACATGGAAAAGTTTTGGAATCTAAGGCAATGAGGGGCCCAAATCCATTAAAATATTCCATACATCAAATAATTGTTGAGTCCAACAAATACCTTAATCAAAAAGTACCCAAATCAATAAAAAAACATATATCATTATGAAAGGGAAAAGAAACTAAACTCCGTTGCTAGGGTTTGTTGTAACAAAATCTAAATGGAGCTAGGGTTTGCACAATTGAAGGTGAATCTTAAACCCTTATATTTTTTCATATGAATTGTAAATTTGAATAGGAATAATAAAAAAATTTGGGAATTTGTGTATCAATCTAAGGACAAATTGTTGAGATGAAAAGAATGAAGTTATATACCTAAAATTTCTCCTCTACATATTTGTCTACTATCCATGGTGATTGCTTATGGATTTTGATATTCAAATTTTTTTTCCACTCCAATCTCTTACTTGGTAAATGTCTCTTACACAAGTATCTCCTCTAACTTTTGGCACAACAATGTATTAGGGTTTTGTTTGACTCACTTTTACAAAAATGATTCAGATCCCACTCATTTTTTTCAATCTTTTGCTTGGTAAATGTCTCTTACACAAGTATCTCCTCTAACTTTTGGCACAACAATGTATTAGGGTTTTGTTTGACTCACTTTTACAAAAATGATTCAGATCCCACTCATTTTTTTCAATTCATTTTTCAATGCATTGATGAAGAAGCACATTGTATATATATTTTTTGTTTAAATATCTATTTTGGCATGTGGTGCATTTGTTAGTTTTAATCAAATTGATGCACTATAATATTGTAAATGCACTAGAGTAAGGAATTTAAAAAATGGAAGTGTAAACCTTCACAAATAGTACTATGTGGAGGTTTTTCTTTGCCAAGGTGAAGGTTTCACTGTATTATTTTTTTTCGATGCACAATAAAATCAAGCACATCAGTGTGTCTCCTATAAACAACTACACTAATGTAACTAATTTAAATACTTTCATTGAATAATTTAAATAGTTTGATGGGTCTTCTGGTTTGATGTTCGAAACTGATTATGATGTGTGAATTTGGGGCTGCATATTTAATGAGGGACAAAAACACCACACAAAAGCAAAGTTTAATATGGGTATGAAACCTGCAAAAAAATATCTTCCATGGGAGCTCTATTGAGCATGCTTGATATAAATGTCACCATCTCTCAGATCAATGCACATAGGCGGAGATCTATAGCAATTTGGTATGTGCATATCAATTTTACGTTTCTTCCTACACAAATGATTTGCTTCTGAGGATTCGATTATGCAATTTTTCCTATCCTCGACTTTGTCGTCTTCTGAAAATATTCCCTCCAAAAGGGTGTGTGTTGGTAATGGTTTGCATAGGCTAAAGATCGTTGTATATATAAGTTATTTTCAAGTTGATCTTACTGTCACATGCGATCAATTATAGTCGAAGACAAAGAAGAATCCTTGTGTGCAAATCTAGTTTTTTTGCAATCTGATCTACCTCCTCTGCATGAAGAAATTTGTACCTGTGTCATTTGATCTACACGGATATGAAGCGCTCTGCATGGATCTGCAATTTGCTTGTTCTCGCAACAATATTCCGATCCAGTTTTAGATTTAGGTTCCGCTCTCATAGAATTTCCTATTCATTCTGCATCATTGATTTACAATGCAATTGATGAAAAAGGTGTGAGAGTTTTGGTGTTTGTGACACGTTTCTTGGATGCGTTTGGTGAGCAGAACCATTATTTGCAGCCCGCACGCATGACCAACGGTATGATGCAAGAAATTAGATTGAGTCAGGCCGCATTTTCCATTCTGAGGTACCAGATATGTGTACCAACGTAGGGGAAAGATCTAGCTACAACCAAATTTGTATGTATGTCACAGGAAGAGGCCTTTTTGAAGGTGATCCCAATGTGTTGTGTGTGCGATCTATTGAATGATAGAAATTTGATCACAATAACCATGGGGGACATCGCCTGATTTTCGATATTGCAGAAGGGTACAAACCATTCTCAATGAGGCCGCTTGTGGAGAATATATAAACTACTCCAACAATCTGATCAACAATGACTTCAATTTCAGATCTGTGTATGTATCGTTTGCTAGTTACAGATCTCGTGCTTGGACCATAGATCAAATCCTTGGATATGTGTGTGTCCTCTCATCATTTCTCACTGTGATCAAGCAGTTGTTGTCATTTGTTCCACCTTCTCCATTGTTTCTATTCATAAGAGGCCTGAGGAGGAATAGCCTTTGTAATTGATTTAGAGTCAATCAATTCTGTAACAAGCGATCCCAAAAGTGGGGCATGGACATTAGATCTGTTGTTCGACGAAAATATTCGAGGATGACGAAAATATTCAAGGATGGAAGCCAATGCAACAAATATCAACATTCAACCTTAAGCCCTTGCAACTCGAAGGTGTCATCCATGTTAGCGATTTAGTGCAAATCGATCTAGTGCCTCTTCTGCACGATTTACAGGTCAAGAATCTGAGTATCGTCTACCATAGCTACAAGAGATCCACCTGCACCATCTCCATTTGGAAGAAATGAGAATTGATACAATCCTTTGTTTTCTATCCATCACGGAAACCAACGCACATGATTAATTGTTGGAACGCCCATCATTGGATCTTGGCATATTGAAGCTCAATTCCTTGAATGCATACTTGCCAATCAGAAATGAAAGCAATACAACAAATTTGTGGCTTTTGTTACCTCTTCTACATGCAGACTTGATCTGATTGTGTGGAGCTCGTTCCAGTACCATTCATCATATGGTAAGTCGATCTATTCAGATGGAAAAGTAAGAGAGTTCATGCCAAGAACCCACAAAGATAGCACAAAGAATTGGCACCAATAACTGTAATGTTGCACATATTTAAGGGAATTAGATTGGTGGTGGAACTAGATCATTGAAGATATGCTTGATGCTATGCAAGCAGAACCCACCATCAACTTCTTATTGTCTCTATTAACATTTAAAAAGAATGGATTGTTGCTGCCATTAAATTCATGGCATTACAAAGTTTGTTTTGAAGCCAAGCCAAAATGCTAAATTGCTTGGAGTTGAAAAGGTTGAAGTCTTGTAATAAAGTTTTACCTCAACACTAGTTGAACTCTTGTAAAGGAGGACACAAGAAGCTTGATGTGCATTCTAACTTAAATTTTGTAAACGGAAGGAGAAAAGAAGCTTGATATCAAACTTGTATCAAGATAAATCCTTCTACAAGAGGGTTTCCCAGGATAAATCCTTCTGTGTACTGTGAATGTCTTTCTTTCAGTGATTCTCATTCATGTAGTTACTATGCTATGAATTAAATGATAAAGAATTCTGAATACTCTTAACTGTTTAATCAAAATTTTCAACATGGTATCAAAGAGACCTTGAAAGAGGCCCTTTTCACAGTCTAGAGGAACTCATTGGGCAAGATAAGACCACAGAAAGGCCCACCTAAGCATAACACACCTATTCCCTGGTTCAATTTTCCATTTTGACGAGTTTTGAAAAATCATGGTCTCCTGATGAAACCCTAGGTGATGACGCCACCCACTTTCTGAAGGAAGTTGGTCAAGATAAATTCACCAAGGAGGTCACCTTGGGATAACACACTCACTGGTAAGGTCAAAATTCATTTTTTGCAAAATTTCAATTTTTGTCATATTTTTTTCAAGATCTTAGGGAAAAATGATTTCCAACACCAAGCTTGATGAAAAGCTCGACGGTGTTGATAACTTCCTAGCATGGAAATACAGAGTGATGCTCATTCTAGAAGAAAATGATCTAAAAAACTTCATTGAAAAAGAGGTTGAAGAACAAGCGAGAAACGAGGCTAAGGCAAGGCACAAAAATAACCTGGTTAAAGAAAAGAAGATTATTGCAGTTTCTATCAAGGATCACATGATCCCTCATGCCTCATCATTGAAGATTCCAAATAATATGTTTGATGCCTTATCCTGATTATATGAAGGAAAGAATATCAACCAGAAGACGCCATTAAGGACACAACTCAAGAATGTGAATATGTAGAATTCAGAAACCACTCAATCCTACTTCACGAGAGTGTCTCAAATCAAAGAACAACTTGAATCCATTGTAGACAAAGTTGAATAATCTGAACTATCAATGACTACATTAAATGGTATCCTAAGGTCTTGGGAACCATTTATTCAAGGAATTTGTTCGAAAATAAATCTAACAAAGTTTAGCAGGCTATGGGAAGATTGCACTCAAGAAGAAGCTAGATTGGCAACAAAAGAAGAAAAGTTAGGTGATGATGAAAATCAAGCACTAGCAACACATGCAAGAAAAGGAAATAGTAGGAAAGAGGTCCATCCCCCAAGGAAATTTAAAAAGTCACAAAAGACACAAAAGACTCAAAAAAATTAATCAAGTTACAAATGCTACAACTGCGAGAAGATGGGACACATTGCAAGAAATTGTCCTCACATAAAATATCAGATAAAAAAGGAAAGAATAAAAGACATCATGCTCATGCCGCAGAAGACGACGAACATGCTCAAAAGATAACAAAAGAAAATGATTCAAGTGAAGAATATGTATTGATATCAACTCTTACAGGGACAATCACTCATGGAAGTGACATATGGCTTGTTGATAGTGGTGCTTCTAAGAACATGATCGATTACAAGGATTCTCTCTCAAATCTGGTTCAAAAGGATTCACCTCATAAGGTGAAGCTTGGTGATGACTATCAGTATCCCATTAAAGGGGTAGGAGAAGCCTCCTACAGGTTGGATTCTGGAAAACCTATGAATATGAAAGATGTCTTGTATGTACATGGTTTGAAGAAGAATCTCCTTTATATTTTAGCATTAGATGAGAAAGGATTCATAGTTGTTTTCATTGATGTTGAAGTTCTTATGTGGCCAAGAGGAAAGTTTATTTATGATGCTATTGTGATTGGTGTTCAAGAAGGAGGTCTATACAAATTAAGGGGACACTCAGATTCAACATCAGTACACAACAAAGTAAATCTAAGTGAGCTATGGCATAGAAGACTTGCTCACATACATTACAAAGCATTACCGATTGTGAGCAAGATGGTGACAAGTTTGCCAGAGATTTAGGTGAATCATGATGGTATATGCAAGGGATGTGCACAAGGAAATAACGTGAAGAGTTTGCTGCCAAGAAGTGACAACAAATCCAAAGGTGTTTTGGAAATCATCCATTCAGACGTGTGTGGACTGATGACAACCACTTCACTTAGCGGGTATGTATGTTATGTTTAATTTATTGATGATTTTTCACATAAAACTTGGATCTATTTCTTGAAAGCAAAAAGTGAAGTATTCAACAAGTTCAAGGATTTCAAAGCTCTTGTGGAAAATATTTTTGAAAAGAAGATAAATATTTTGAGGTCAAATAATGGAGGAGAGTTCACATCAGATGACTTTAAATCTTTTTGTAAAGAAGTTGGGATCAAGAGGGAGCTCACTGCTCCCTACAATCCTCAACAGAATGGCGTGGCAGAAAGAAAGAACCAGACGATAATGGAAGTAGTAAAGGATATGATTCATGATCAAGACATACCGATGCACCCGTGGGAAGAAGTAGCCAAGACTATTGTATATGTGAATAATAGAATTCCTCACAGTTCACTTGGAAACAAAACGCCAGAAGAAATGTTTACAGAAGAAAAGAAAGAGGTCCACCACCTAGAGATATTTGGATGTCCAGTGTATGTGCATGTTCCCAAGGATAAGAGATCAAAGTTGGATCCTTCAAGCAAGAAGGGTATATTTGTTGGATATAGTGAGACATCGAAGGCATACATAGTTTACATCCCTGGTTATATACAAATAGATATTAGCAGAGATGTCACCTTCGATGAGGATGCAAATTTCAATAGATCAAGGCAGAATTATTCAGATGAGGTTTATGATAAAGAGCCTGAAGCTCCTAGAGTTGCAGAAATAGGCATAGATGATGATGTTACACGAGAAGAGCATGTTCTAGAGGATCATGACAAGGAAAAACAACAAATACCTGCAGATCCACCTCGAAAAATGATTACAAATAAAATAAGACCATCTTGGCTTGAGATATTATTTAGGATGCATAAAAGTATGGTACTCCAGATGAATCTTTTAGAGAAAGAAAGAAACCACGACCATATTCTAGTTACGTGGCATTGTTATGTGATATCATTGATGCAGAGCTAACTTGTTATGAAGAGGCTGCAAAGAAGAAAGTATGGAAGGATTCCATGATTGACAAGCACCAGTCCATTATGAAGAATGATGTTTGGGATGTGGTTATGATACCGAAAGAGAAGTTAGTAGTGAGTTCCAAATGGATCTACAAGATGAAGCATTCAACAAATGGCAGTATCGAGAAGTATAAGGAAAGGTTCGTGGCTCCTGGTTTCTCCTAGAAAGAAGGAATAGATTATGAGGATAAATTTTCTCCTATGGAAAGATACACTTTAATCAGAGCCATACTTGCGATAACTGTAGTGATGAAATGGAAGGTACATCATATTGACGTAAAAACAACTTTTATGAATGATGTAGTGGAAGAGGAAGTGTACATGGAGCAACAACAAGGATTCAAGACACATGATAGGAAGACATGTGTGTGCAGACTGAAGAAGGGCTTGTATGGATTGAAGCAAGCACCCAGGACGTGGTATGGTATAATTGAAATTTTTCTATTGATCTTGGGATTTACCAAGAGTAAAGCAGATTCTAACCTTTACTATAGGTTTGTGGATGATGGAATAGTGATATTGTTGTGATATGTGGATGACCTATTTCTAATAGGGGATGAGAAGCTCATCACTGAGTGTAAGAGGGAGCTTATTTCAGAGTTCAAGATGAAATACCTAGGTATGATGCATTATTTACTGGGTCTAGAGGTGTGGAAAAAACCAGATGAGATTTTCCTTAACCAAGGAAAATATGTTGTAGAAATCCTGAAGAGATTCAGAATGATGGATTGTAAATCCATGCCTACACCGATGGTGACGAACCTAAAGTTATTGAGTGATACTTCTTCAAAGATAGTAGATGCCACCATGTATAGACTGATGATTGGTTTGTTGATGTATTTGACAAACACAATGCCAAATATGTGCTTTGCGGTGAACACATTGAGTCAGTATATGGTTGAACCAAGACATGTTCACTTTATTGCAGGAAAATACATGTTGAATTACTTGAAAGGTATATTTGACTATGGACTCATATATGTTTCGGATCGTAAGATAAGATTGCAAGGCTATGCTGATTCAGATTGGGATGATAGTGTCACAGATCGGAAGAGTACATCATGATGTTGCTTTAGTTTGGGATCAACTATGATCTCGTGGATCAACATAAAGAAGAATAGTGTGGCACTTAGTACGGTTGAGGCAGAATATATAGAAACATGCTCATCTGGTAGTGAAGTTGTGTGGCTTCAAAATTTGCTTGCAGGGCTATTTGATCTTGAGTCGGAGGTGACTTGTATCTTTTGTGACAACAAAAGTTGCATAAAGTTGTCCGTCAACCCCGTGTTTCATGACAAATGAAAGCATATTGAGATCAAGTACCATTATATCTAAGACTTGGTGCAAAAGGGAGCTTTGAAGATCTAATACATTTCCACAAACGAGCAGATAACCAATGTGTTGACCAAGCCTCTATCAAAGATAAAGTTTGAGTATTTCAGGGACAAGCTTGGCATGGTCCAGAAGGATTTCGTTACATATGCAATTCAATGAGAAATAGCATGTAGAGTGTGGTAGTAATTCATGGGCACATCACCAATTGTGGCACAAGTCGACCTGATCTCGCATAGGGTCAGGATCCTCAACCTTCAGGGCTAGAAGTTTCCCAAATTTCAAGTTGGAGGGAAAACATGTGTGGTTGGAGGATTCCTATCCTTGGGATAAATGGCTAGTGTGTGCACAGTAGATCGCCTAACTCTCATGGTTATATTCCCAGTCACTATGGGCTGGATCCATGGTGTGCCAACCAGAAGGGCTAGATTTAAGGCTAGTTTCCTAGTTCTATGTGAGTTGGATAGTTACCAAGTTTTGTGTGAGCTAGATGCTTAGTTCTGTGTGAGCTAGATGAAGTCTCGTAATGACATAAGGTCTGAAAGGATGCAAATACTCATAAGGTCTGAAAGGACAATGTGTCTGTGCCCACTAGAGAGATGTTGCATATGATAATGAGGTCCCAAATGCATGATGTGGTTACAAAACTTCTAGTGATGGATCGATTCAAGGAAAGTCAACAAGTAAATGGTCCAAAGTACATATGTACATAAGCAATATTGAAGATCGTGCCAGAAGAATACCTTCCTTGCTAAAAGGGAGTGTTGATGTTTTATGTAGATTTGGAAGATATTCTTATTTGATCAAGTCAAAACCCTGAAAGAATAAAGCTAAAAACCACTATAAATAGAGCATTATTCTCCCTCATTTGGACATCAAGCAATTGTGCTCCTCTTGTGTTTTTTGGGTATAACAAAGGTCCTCTTATGCACAACAAAGGAAGGAAGGAAGTACTTCAGCTAGGTTTTCTATCTTATCTTTTGTATATCTTATATTCAGGGATATCTTTCTCTGCCATCGTACTTGGTTGATGAATCTATACTGAAGAAGTTCTATTAGGTTTTCTTCCCCAAGAGGGTTTCCCAGGATAAATCCTTGTGTATACTATGAATGCCTTTCTTTCAGTGATTCTCATGCATGCAATTATATGCTATGAATTAAATGTTAAATAATTTTGAATACTATTAATTGCTTAATCAAAATTTTCAATAAGAAGTTATAAGAGGAAGTAGAAGACAGGGAAAACAACATTGTTTATCAAAGAGGATGATAGAGAGAGACCTATCTTAGCAGTGGTAGTAGGGATACTACACTCTTTTATAAGGCTATTTCCACCAAGAGGAACTGTCAGGATTCAATAGAGGAAAGCCAACGAGGAAGTTCACTTGTTTTCACAAGAAACAAAGAACCTGTCACCAGATAAAGCATAATGTAGATAAAGAGATGACAATAATACATAGTTTGAGATAATGTCTATCCATATCAAAACAAATATCCAACTCAGAACCTTGCTATTAGAAGGATGTCCAAAAAACAAGCTGATACCTTGGAGTCTGTTGTGTTAGTTTTTTCAAACTAATATCCACAGATCCTTTCTGAATCCCTTTACAGAGATGCACTTATGGTCCTATACCTTCCAACACTCCTATAAAGATGATATATATCTTGTCATGAGTCAAATTTGATGGTGAGGGAAAAACATATGAATCTGAGCATGTTGTGCAGTTCTGTTTGAAATGTTACTCTCACAATATTTCTCATGAAGGCACCATTTGTCGATTTTTTACCCTTAATTTCAAAGGACGGGTCAGAGGCTGGTGAAAAATATTGCCAGTTGCTTCCATCCATACATGGGAACAATTTACATATGAATTTTTGGATTCTTTCACTAATTATGATTATGATGAGTTGTATCAAGAGTTTCTCAACTTGAGAAAGGAACTAGACGAATGCCTGGATGTATTCTCTCTAAGATTTAAATGCATTATATTCAAGTTCCACCTTGAAGACATCCCTCTCGTCAATGATTTGTTCCCTCAATTGCTGGCTCTTTCAAATGAGAAAAAATAACCAATAGGGGTTGAATCTGGTATCACTTCCCAAAGTGGTAATGGGGATACTCCTACCGAGATTGACTAGTTGAACCTTTCTTTCCCCCGGGTCATTATTATTTCTTAGAGTGCATCTTCTCAGAGAAATCCTATGCTTCCTCTCACCCCTCCATGCCTCCATTTCTCCCAGATAACAAAGGTGAAACTCATGCCCAAGAACTGTCTTCTTTCATTTCCCTTAAAAACATTATATAAGAAATCGATGTGTTAGAGTTTGAGACACTTCATATCACATTGATGGTTATTCCAGGCTCTCATTACTCTGATCCATCCCAAACCTCACTAGAGGAGGAAGATGAAGCTATAAATAACCTTGAGGGAAGTTGCTCCAACTTTTCAACTTCCCAATTACCTTCAATAGTGAAAAATAAGGTGTCTAACATTGGTTTTTTCCCATCGATATTCTTGAACCATCCTCGCAGTTGATAATCTATAAACAACCTTATTTTTCTTAGGAGATCACCATCTGTTTTGATCTTTTCTCATTGAAGAAAATTCTTGAATCCTCCTGTTACCCGAATCAGGGTGGGCACTCCATGCTTGTGATTATCAACGAAAATCACCAAGATGAAGAAGATGGTATTCTACACTCGGGCCGCTCGATAGAGGATATCCTGGATGATTCTTGGGAGGTGTGTGCAGTAAGCATAAAAACCTATCGTATCACCTTTCCTATAGACCAAGCCATAATGACGTTAATCGATCTCACTTATAGTTACCGTGTCACTCTGATTGTGGTTATCCTAATTAATATTGAACAAGGGAATAGCTCTTGGATTTCTAACTTTTACACCTGCTTCTTGCGCATTAATAGGTGTTGGGCCCTCTATAAATATCCTAATCTTGAGCGCACCCTCAATCATCCCTTGCATCTTTTGGATAATCATCCCAATCATCATGATCATGTAACATGTGAGGTAGAAACCAACACCCTCCATGCTACAACTCAGGATGAGTGAACCTTGAATGACCCGTGGCGGCTTGATATGATCTGTAAATTGGATCATGATAATTTCCTTTCTATTCGTTTGGATGTTAGTGCTTCTAAGGTTAAACCTTTCATTTAATCATTTCCATCCAAAGACTCCACAGTCCACGTTTACCTGACCCCTACAAGCGTATCTAAATCTCTTATCTTTTCAAACTACTGGGTCACCCACTCTAACTCTTACAACAACACATCTTCATTTGGAGTACCTATGCACCTTGTTGTTTTAAATTTTGTGAAGTCAAAATATTATGACTTGATCTTGGACATGTACACAGGTGATTTAGGGCATAATTGTTGTGCCCTAGATAAGGTTGACCCCTTACCACATACACTTTTATCACAGCGCAAAGAAAACATTTCAATCCTTGTCCATTTCCATACTGATTCATGTGTTTCCCAGACCTATAAGGTCCATGTCGAATTCCCTGTTGAAAGTGATAGTATGATTGGAGTCCCTATTGTCAATAATCACCTTGGTGACATAATTGACCCCATTGATATCATACTTAACTCAAAATATGAAGATCAGTGGAAAACTAATAACTTGAATTTCATGCATCGGGTATGGCTTCTATGTAAAAAGGCTTCCGAGTTGGAACATGTGATGATTTATGAACCCCATTGTTTTTCCAAGCCTCTTAGATTTCATAAAAATCGCTAGCTTACCACTTCATTGTGGGAAACCTCTATAATGATTCTCCACCACAGTCCTTTTTTCTTTCACACAATCCATATGATCCTTTTGCCATATACCTTGACATACTTGATAATTGGATAAGGTGTCCTATTTCATATTTTTTTCTCATTTTAAATTATTATGATATCTTTGATAAAGGTCGCGATCAAATCACAATTCTCATGTGCTATATAGTAAAATTTTATTTTTTACTGCTAACTACTGGTACAAATATGATTGTAGGTTTGAGACTACTTAGGTGGCTGCATTGGAATTATACATTTATCTAACCCTATGCTTGACCATCTGTTATTCCAAGCATAACACCATCCCTTTTTCTTGAATTCTTGCTTGAAAATCCATTCCTTTCAACAAGAAAACATGACCCCTCCTTTTCTTCTTGAAGAGATACCATGGTTTTTTATCCCTTTTAATCCCTCTCTGGTCATTTTGCTTATTTCTTCAAGCTTGGTTTGGTTGAATTCTTGTTTTTATACTTAGACAAATCCTTGAAAATCAATTTCTAGTTATTAGATGAGTTCTTTTTAACTCTTTCGGTATGTACCAGAGGCGTTCCTTTGAAGTTCTCTGGTACAATGTAGGACTTTCCCCGAAGTCTTTCGAAATGCTAATTGACAATCAATAAACTTAATACTAACTCCTTCGACTCAACTGGAGGAGTTCTTTCAAAATCCTTTGGTTGAACCAGAGGAGTTCCTACAAATTTCTCTGATGCATTAAGTACCTGACCGACATACTTTCCAAAAATGTCATCGGTGTGATCAAATACCTTACCAAAAATATCTCTGACACATCCATTCACCTACCTATCAAGTTAACAATAAGACCTCTGATGCATACTAGAGGAATTTCCACGAATGTATCCAGTATGACCGGAGCACTCTCTAACATCCCATTCGGTGAAGAATTTAATGCCCCCCTGGAGACCTCGAATTTCATGCCATACTTATAAAAAGCATGCCCCCGTTCCATCCTTTGCATATTTTCCTTATCTCCGAATAAGAACAAGAGCACTGAGCAACTGTCCCTACTAGCTTATGGACGTAATCATCGTCCAATTGTTAATTTTAGAGAAACTATTAAGTTTCTTTTCTATATACTAGATAACAATAACATAGGTAAGATCACTGAGTGAAACAAAATCACAAGATACACAACATTTATCCTAGGAAACCCTCATGTGGGAGAAAACCCAACAAAAATCCCTTAATATATATATAGCCAATACAATGCCAAGAAAATAAACCAAAACACTAGAGAATATCCAACATTGAGCAATGCGCCTCTCTCTTCCTTCTTCTCCCAATTGCAACTATCTCCAAACTTGAGCACTTTTTGAGTGGAATGAGTGAGTGGATGAATGAGGCGGTAGACACTCTTATTTATATTAGCTGGCATGCGCTAGGGAGGTGTCTCTTCACTGGGCAGGGCCTAATTATTCACTTAGTGGTTAAAACCACTTTAATTAGGCCTAGGGACGACTTCTTAATTTGCATGATATAATTAGGGTTTGACCAATCCGTAAAAGGGGATTTGGTCATTTACAAAGCCTGACATGATCAATCCACAAAAGGGGATTGATCTAATTAATAATGACTCAATAATAAATATAATACTCTTTGCAGTTACAATATTTCAACCCTCCCCCTTAACAAGAAGGGTATTCTACAACATCTTCAGGAGAGAGAGAGGGCAACAACATCAACATCATCTGAAACATTGAATGGCATATATATAAATCATCGAAAGTTTTTTTCATTATCATTCACAACATGGAGCTGGTGTAACATCATCATCATCATCATCTTCATCAACATGGATTAGTATAACACTAATACATCATCATCATCAATAACATCAATAACAATAACATCATCATCACAACACAAAGCCTGGAGCGAAAACATCATCACAACACGAAGGCTGGAGCAACAACATCATCATAGCACGAAGGTTGGAGCAACAAAATCATCACAACATGATGGTTGGAGCAACATCATCATCATCATCATCATGGGGCAACAGAATGAGGCAGGTGTTGCAACATTTTGTAGTACTCTGACAGTCCCTAAGGAGCTGCCCATGAATCATAAGATTCCCTAGGATATAAAATCCTAACGGAGCTACCACGTGGTAATCTGACAAACCATCCTTACTGGACCTTCAGGATCTTCCCAGGAATCATAAGATTCCCTAGGATTATAAAAATCCAAACGAAGCTACCACTACTGACCATAGCTAACATATACATGCACAGGTACTCTGACAGACCATCATTACCGAACCTTTGGGATATGTCCATGGATGATCAGTCCCCTAGGATATAAAATCCTAACTGAGTTACCCACTATTGGTCAGGATACCATAGTATCATCAACATCACCCCCCCTTTAGAGGGAGGTCCTTTTGGACTATACCAAGATTGTTTTGAAAGTGCTCAAACTTTACACGAGACAGAGGCATGGTCAACACATCTGCAACCTTCTTATCTGTGCCAACATATTGGATCTTTATGGCTCCCCTCTACACCATATCACAAATGTAGTGATACCGTATTTCTATGTGCTTTGACTTGTCATGGAACACGAGGTTCTCTGTCATCTTTATGCAGCTATGGTTATCACATAAAATCATGGATGCTTCCATATCCAGATCAAATAGAACCGTGAACAAATTCTATAGCCATATGGCTTCACAACTGGCGGAACATGAAACAATGTATTCTTCTTCTGTTGTGCTATGAGAAATACTAGATTGCTTCCTACTATGCCATGAAGTCATGTATGACCCCAGACTAAAACAACATCCTGGAGTGCTCTTTCTGTTGGAAACACTTCCATCCCAATCTAAATCAATATAACCAATCAGTCTGGAGTCAACCAATTAGTCTAAAGTCTTGATATCTATTGTAGCAGAGAAGAAAGTCCAACGTACCCTTAAGGTATCTCATCATATGTTTTGTAGCAACAAAGTGAACACGTCTGGGCTCTACTAGATATTGACTCAAGGTTTTCACATCAAAACATATATTTGGACTGGGATTTTTTAGATGCATCAACGATCCAATTATCTGTCTGTAAAATGTAGCATCAACCAATTCTGACGAAGTATCAACCAGGAGCTTCAACTTTGTTTCCATGGGTGTATTCATGGATTTACACTC
Organism: Picea mariana; assembly: GCA_032191745.1. Taxonomy (NCBI): domain Eukaryota; kingdom Viridiplantae; phylum Streptophyta; class Pinopsida; order Pinales; family Pinaceae; genus Picea; species Picea mariana. The sequence goes on along the minus strand of JASDQU010100207.1, from coordinate 208,565 downwards.
CAACATATCAAACCTATTTAGTATTTCAATTGCATACTTCCCTTGGTTAAGGAATATCTTCTCTGTGCTCTGCCAAACCTCAAGACCTAAGAAATAATGCATCGGGCCTATGTCTTTCATCTCAAATTCTACAACAAGCTTCTTCTTACAATCAATGATGAGCATTTCTTCTCCAATTAAGAATAATTCATCCACATACAGTAGCAACATAACCGGATCATTATTCATAACCTTGAATTAAAGGTTAGAATCAACTTTTCTCTTGGTAAAGCCCAAGCTCGTCAGGAAACTGTCAATTCTTCCCTACCAAGCTCCAGGAGCTTGCTTCAATCTGTACAGATCCTTCTTCAACTTGAAGACAGGTGTCTTTATGTCTTCAACTTCAAACCCTTGAGGTTGTTCTATATATACTTCTTCTTCAATGACACCATTTAAGAAGGTTGTTTTCGCATCCATCTAGTGTAACTTCCACTTCATCTTAGCCACAAGGCTATGATGGTTCTGATAGAAGTGCATCTGGATACATGAGCAAACATATCTTCATAGTCAATGCCTTCCTTTTGATAAAAACCAAGAGCTACAAGCCTTGATTTATATTTCTCCATACTTCCATCAACAACATGTTTTATTTTGTATAGCCATTTGGAAGATACCACATCTTTGATATTCTATATGGAAACTATTTCCCATACATCATTCTTTATAATGGATTGATATTCTTCTGTCATGGAATCTGCCCATTATTTTTTCTGAATGGATTCTTCAAAGCAAGTAGGCTCCTTCTCTATGAGATCACACATCAAAGCCATATAATTAGAGAATGGCTTAGGTTTCTTAACTTGTCTCATGGTTCCTTCGAGCACCATACTTCTCTCCATCTTGAATAATTTCCCTTTCCCAAGAGAGATTTCTCTTTTGAGAGATCGTCATCTGGGGAGATTCTTGAGATTCTATCATATCATGATCTTCATGAATCTCATCATCATGGGAAACAGTGGCTTCCCTCATTGGTTCTACAACTCTAGGAGATACAAGTTCTTCTTGATATACTTCTTCAAGCTGGCATCTCCTTGATTTCTTGAGTGCTGCATCTTCATCAAAGGTTACATCTCTGTTGATCTCAATATGATGTTAACCTGGACTATAAATTTTGAAGGCCTTAGAGACCTCACTATATCCAAAAAATATTCCCTTCTTTCCTGAAGGGTCCAACTTGGTTCTCTTTTCTTTCAGAATGTGTACAAACACTGGACAACCAAATATTTTGAGATGGCTTACTTCTGGCTTCTTTCCTGAGAACATTTCTTCAGGGGTTTTGAACCGAGTGCAATATGGGATAACCTATTTTGTACATACAATGTTGCTTTTGTTGCTTCTTCCCATAAGTGCATTGGAATATCTTGATCATGGATCATAGTATTCACTGCTTCCATTATAGTTCTGTTCTTTATTTCTACCACACCATTTTGTTGAGGATTGTAGGCAGTGGTGAGCTCCCTCTTAATCTCGACATCTCTGCAAAATATTACAAACTCTTTTGAGGTGTATTCTCCTCTATTATCTGACCTAAGTATCTTGATTTTTTCTTTCAACAAGATTCTCTATCAAGGCTTTGAATTCCTTGAATTTCCCAAACACTTCATCTTTTGATTTCAATAAGTAAACCCAATTCTTGCGAGAATAGTCATCAAGAAATGATATGTAGTATACATACCCACTAAGAGAGGTGGATGGAATTCGAACACATACATCTGAGTGGATGAGCTCCTAGACTCCTTATGCTTTATTGTTGCTCTTCGGGAAAGGATTCTTGATGTTCTTTTCTTGTGCACATCCCTTGCACACACCTTCATGGTCAACCTTGAAATATGGTATACCTATAACTGCCTTGCTTACATATGGTAAGGCCTTGTAGTTGATGTGAGCTAGTCTTCTATGCCAAAGTTCACACAGACTCTTAGTGGAGTGAATCAAGGCTGCATCTGAGTGACCTTTTAATTTGTACATGCCACCTTATTATATTCCAATAACAATTGCATCTTCTATGGTTTTTCCTTTAGGCCACATGAGAAATTCACCATCTATAAATGCAACCCTGAAGCCTTTCTTATCTAAAGCTGAGATAGAAAACAAGTTCTTCGCAAACCTGGTACATATAGTACATCCTTCATATTCATTGGGATCTGTGAATCAAGTTGATAATTGGACTCTCCTACTCCTTTAATAGGGTAATGGTAGTAATATCCAAGTGTCACTTTATAGGGAAAGTTCTTTTTGGTAAGGCTAGAGAGAATGTCTCTTTGAACTGTTATGTGCTTGGAAGCACCACTATCTATGAGCCACGTATCCTTACTAGGTAACATTGATCCAGAGAGGGAAAAGATTAAGACGTAGTCTTCGATCTTTTCTTTAATCATCTTTATGGGTGGCTCTTCATCTTCAACTGTATGGGCATGGTTCCTTTTGTTCCTCTTCTTGTATTCTTCTCTTCTAGCTGGAAAATTCTTAGAAATATGTCCCATCTTGTCACAATGGTAACATTGGTAGGATGAGAAATCCTTTTCTCTTCTTTGACCTTTTTGAAACTTCTTGAATCTCCTTGGAGGGTGAGATTCTTTATGGATGAATTTATTTGGGGAGTGAGACTCCTTATGTGGGTGGGTCTCTTTCTTGAAGTGAGGCCATCTCTTTCCTCCTTTAGTATGAGTAGCTAGAGCTTGATCTTCATCCCTTAATAGTACTTCTTCTCAGTTAGCTACTCTTGCTTCTTCTTGAACACATTCTTCCCAAAGACTGTCAAATTGTAGTTTGTCCTTTCTAGCACAAATGGTTTGGATGAATGCATTCCAAGGTCTTGTGAGTCCATTAAGAGATGTCATTATGAGTTCATCTTCACTTAGGGTATCTCCAATTGCTTCTAGTTGTTCCTTGAATGGAGAGATTCTAGAGAAATATTCATGAAATGTTTCTCCTTTCTGCATCTTTGTATTCTTGAGTTGAGTTCTCAAGTTCATCTTTCGATTAATGTTTCTTCCTTCATACAATCTGGTTAGCGCATCAAACATTTATTTTGGGGTATTCTTAGATGCCACTTGAGGGATCAAGTGATCTTTGATAGAGTGTGCAATGATTCTTTTGGCCCTAACCATGTCTTTCTGGTACTTTGATTCAGCTGTAGCATCTACGGGTTTTGGTACATTTTCTTTGATGAATCCTACTAGGTCATTCTCTTCAAGAACGAGTGCAATCCTATACTTCCAGGCATGGAAGTTATCCACACCTTATAACTTGTCAACAAGCTTGGTGCTTGTAGACATCTTGACCTGAAGTTGGGAAAATGACGAAAAAATGAAAGTGCTCTGAATTAGATCTGAACTTACCAGGAGGTGTTCTTGGATGAGGCGAGTAGCCTGGTGCAGTCAACTTTTTGAAAATCCAACTTTTACCCCTTGAAACTGAGTTTACACAATTCTGGAATGGTACTTTTGGTATTGGTTCTGGTTTCCTGGTTTTATGGTTTTATGATACCGGTGAAAACTAGGGTTTCACTTTCCGAGAGTTCTTTCCACTGAAAAAGGTGCGCTCAATCTGCCAATGAGCTCGCTAGGCTAGGGAGCACTTCCTTAATGAGTTTGAGACTGAAATTCCTCTTCAATAAAAAGCCCTAATTTTCTTGTACGACAATAATGACGTTTTTGTTTATCCAATGAAAGGTGCTCTCTTGAGCTTAGCTCTGATACCATGTTAATTTTAGAGCAACTATTAAGTTTCTTTTCAATTTAAAAGATAACAATAGGATATGTAGGATCACTGAGAGAAACACAATCACAAGATACACAACATTTTAGGAAACCCTCATGGGGGAGAAAACCCAACAAACTTCCTTATAATATAGATAGCCAATACAATGCCAAGACAATAAACCAAAACACTAGAGAATATCCAACACTGAGCAATACGCCTCTCTCTTCCTTCTTCTCCCAACTGTAGCTATCTCCAAACTTGTGCACTTGTTGAGTGGAATGAGTGAGTGAATGAATGAGGTGCTATCTTGATCCAGGTGGATATTGGTGGCCACCCACCTTTTCCAACTTGCTCAAAACAATTTTCTAGCAATTTTGGCAATTTACTATTTTTAGCAGTTTTTAACTTCCGCGGCCATTTTGAGGGCCTAAATGAAGGTTTTTTTGGGATCGAGCTTCTCAATCATAGCCACAGGTTTTGATTGAGCCCCCAAAATTAATATCATAGAAGATACCTTTGCAACGAGTTATCGTGCGCCCCAAACAGAGATCGTATGCCAAAGTTACGCCCCCGAGAAGTTGATACACCAAACTACCCAAAACGAGGTCCACAAAACTGTTGAATTTTCATCTTCCAGGGTTACGGTTTTGGATTTTCTTTATGATAAAAAGGGAGGATAGAAACACCTTTTCAGAAACTAAAGAAGAATATTGTGAGCCAGATACAACTCAAAATGAAAAACTTCTTATGGATTTAGAGCAACAAATATCTGATCAAGAAAAAATAGACACAGAAGACCGTGAAGTTGTAGTTGACATGGAAGGAGAACTCATTAGTGCACTAAAGGAAATATATCGACTCAAGAAAACTAATAGACTAAGAAAAGAGAAGTTACAAATTTATAAAGAAAAAGACAATGAGATTAGCGAAGATATATATAGTCATCTTAAAAATCCAACTAGAAGAGGCCAAAAGAAGGGAAGAAATATCGATGAATCAGAAAAAATAAAATGAGAACCTCTATGACAAACTAGAAGCAGAAATAACATCCTTAAGAAAAGATCTAGAGAAGTCCAAGACTCAAATGAATATCAAATTCGTAAGAGGATCTGAAATCCTAGATAACATTCTCAGCAATTAGAGATCACCAGATGACACAATAGGGCTGGGATATAAGGAAATTTTGAATTTTGTCAAAGATGAGTCAAGCATCAATACGTCAACTACTGAGAAGCTCATAAGCTATGCCAATACTCTCAAGGGAAACAACAGTCAACCTAACAAGCCAGAAAATCAAAAGAAGAAGCAGTCAGAACTGGATCAGCCCAACCATGCAAACAAATATGAAGTAAGGAAACAACAAATGTCTGAATCTTATTAAGTTGACAGACAAAGATCAATTCCTTCAAGTAAGTTATTCATTCCAAGGTATTCAAACTTTTTCTATGGATATTGTTTCTCTTGTGGTAATTTTGGACATAACGCTGTGAGTTGTAGGACTTTTAGATATAACAGAAATGTAAGAATGAGATTCAATAAACCTCAAATGGCTATGGTTCAAAACTCTTTCAATAATGTCTTCTCTCCTTTACTAGATGAAGATAAGAAGGGAAAGGCCAAAGCACATAATGTGTTGTATGTAGATGGTCTAAAACATAACTTGTTGAATGTAAGTAAAATGTGTGAAAAAGGACAAAATGTTCTCTTCCATTCAAAAGGTTGTAAAGTGATGGATGCAAATACAAAGAAAATTGTTGCAAAGGTAGTCATAACTCCAGGGAATGTGTATGTCCTAGAAGAAGGCAAAGAAAAATGTTGCATTGGTAAAACTGATGAGAGTTGGATTTGGCACAAAATATTAGGTCATCTTAGTTTTAATCAGGTTGTTAAGCTAGGAAGAAAGTATTTTGTACGAGATACGAGATATTCCTAAATTTTCCAAACCTGAGAATACTGTCTGCAAGTCATGTCAATTTGGAAAGCAATCAACAATTCAATTCAAGGCAAGAGAACACTCCACCACTCGACCTCTTTAGCTGATCCATAGAGATATTTGTGGCTCTACTAGTACATAATCACCACAAGGTGAAAAATATTTCATATTTCTGATTGATTACTATACCAGGATGACTTGGGTTGGATTGTTGAAGCATAAATTTGAGGCTTTTAAAAAATTTAAAATCTTCAAAGCGCAGGTAGAAAATGAAATGGACCTAAAAATCAAGTGCCTAAGGTCAAAACAGATGAGGAGAATTCACATATGATGAATTCAACAGTTATTGTGAGAAACATGGGATCAAGAAACAATTTTCTATTGCAAGAACCCCTCAGCAGAATGGAGTTGTAGAAAGGATGAACAAAACAATTCAAGAAATGGCCAGGGAAATGCTTGATGAATCAAAAGTATCCAATACCTTTGGGGAAGAGGTCGTTCAAACTAGTGTCAACATTCTCAATAAATCTCACATAAGAGTAAACAATAATACAACCCCTTATGGGCTATGGCATGGAAGATCAACATCAATAAAACATTTCAAAATATTTGGAAGCAAACACTACATTGAAAGAAATGAAGAAAACTTGTGTAAGTTTGATTCTAGAGTTGATGAAGGTATCCCATTAAGATACTCCTCCAGAAGCAAAGGGTACAAGTGCTACAATAAAAGACTCCACAAGATAATTGACAGTATAGATGTGAAAGTAGATGAGGGACCACTTCATTCAGTAAGACACCAACACCATGATGATTCATATGATGAGCCAATCAACAATGAACCACAAGATGAGAAAATGAATGAGTATAAGGAACAAGAGAATTTAAAGGAAGATGAGAGAATGGAAACACCACAACCAAAGACATCATCAAGGTATGTTCAAAAACATCATCCAGAAAGTCAAATTCTTGGAAACAAGGAAGCATGTGTACAAGATAGAAGAAAAATTATAGATACATCTAGCTCTACAAATTTTTCACTGTTGTCCATGAGTGAACCCCAAATTTTTTTTTAGGCAAGTCAACATGACCACTGGGTCAAAGCCATGAATGAAGAACTAGATCAAATAGAGAAAAACAAGACTTGGGATCTTCTTTCAAGACCAAATAACAAGAATGTAATAGGAACTAAATGGGTATTCAAAAACAAGTTGAATGAAGATGGACAAATAGTCATAAACAAGGCTAGACTGGTGTGCAAAGGGTATGCTCAAGTAGAAGGAGTGGACTTTGAAGAAACCTTTTCCCCTGTTGCAAGAATTGAAGCTATCAGGATGTTTTTGGCTTTTGCATGCTACAAAAAATTCAAAGTTTATCAGATGGATGTCAAATCAACCTTTTAAAATGGTGACCTAGAGGAAGAAGTTTATGTGAAGCAAACAAAGGGTTTTCAGCTGACTAACAAAAAATATTATGTTTGTCGATTAAATAAATTCATGTACGAGATAGAACAGGCTCCAAGAGCTTGGTACTAAAGACTGGACACGTATTTGCACCAACAATGATTTCAAAAATTAAAGGTTGATAACAACTTATACATCAAGGCTGAAGGTAATTACCTGTTAATTATTGTAGTATATGTTGATGATATTATTTTTGGCAATAACATTGAATTAATGAGTAAGAAGTTTGCAGTTGCAATGCAGTAAGAATTAGAGATGTCTATGTTGGGGGAACTCTCTTTCTTTCTTGGTTTACATATTCATCAATCAGAAAGAGGAATTTTCATTTCTCATAGTAAATATCTCAAGGAAATCTTGAAGAAATTTGGCATGGAAAATTGCACACCAGTAAGCACTCCTATAACTACCAGTTGCAAACTCAACAAAGATAATGATGTTTCAGAAATAAATCAAACCATGTATAGGTCTATGATCGACAATTTGCTCTATCTCACAACTTCAAGGCTTGACATCATGCAAGCAATGGGTTTGGTAGGAAGGTTTCAATCCAGTCCCAAGGAAACTCATGTACTTGTTGTTAAAATAATATTTAGATACCTGCAAGGTACTGTTGATTATGGCTTGTGGTATCCAAAAGACACAAATATCGTTCTCAGAGCTTATACAGATGCAAACTAGGTAGGGAGTATTGATGATCAAAAAATCACTAGTGGCGGTACATTCTTCCTTGGCAATTGTTTAGTGTCATGGCTCAACAAGAAACAAACTTCCATTTCCCTTTCTATAACTAAAGCCAAATATATAGTTGCAGCAACCTATTGTACTCAAGTGTTGTGGATAATAACTAATCTCAAGGATATTCAAGTTCCTTGTGATCAACCTGTCACCATCATGTGTGACAATACAAGTGCTATCAATATCTCTAAAAACCCTGTTCAACATTCTAAGACTAAGCATATACCAATCAAATATCATTTTCTCAGAGAATATGTTTAGGATTAAGTGGTCAAATTAGCATATGTTCCTTCCAAAGAGTAGATGGCAGATATTTTTACCAAGCCATTGCCAAGAAAAACTTTTGAGTATCTTAGACAGAGGTTGGGTGTGATCTCATCTTTTCTACTTTAGTAAAGAACACAACTCACTACTTCTACAGGTGCCCCACTTGATGCTATATTAGGGGCAAATGATATTGTTGTTAATATTTACTTTAATCATAAAAATAAGTTTGCTTTTGTGGAGATGCACATAGTAGAATTTTGCAATGGTTCTCGATGGTATTTTGTTTGAGGATGGTTCTGTGCGCATACAAAGTTCAAGATCATGTTTTAACACAAGCTTCCATAGGTCCTTTCTTCCTAAGGGGAGAATCTACACAGTCTCTCTTTGTCATTGCTATCAAAGGGGGAGAGTAGTAACAAATAAAACCAAACAAACCTAGATGTTGATACATATTGAAAGGGGGAGTTTGCTACGCACATTGAAATGGGGAGCATCTTAGCATAAATGCCATTGATTTGACAGTTAGGGTCTTTTGATTGCCATCAATGACAGAGGGGGAGTTTGTTGCACCTATGTTGTCATTGATGTCAAAGTGGTCATGGACATGGTCAGTTATAGCACAATAACACACACGAATGAAACAAAAGTGCGTGCAATAACAAAAAGTATGGTACAAAGTATGATGCACGGATGGAGGAAGTCGTAAAAGGATGAAAACCACAGTTTGCAGAAGAAGCGAAGGATGAAAGGATCAATTGTGCAGAAGAAGATCAATAGCTAGGACTTGATCACATATATGATCAGTCGATGAATAAATTTTTGGTGATAACAAATAATTGTAGCAAGATCGGCAGGGGGATAAACTATGACATAGTTTAGAAGTGAAGAACGACGAAGAAAAATGCAACAGAGTAGATTGTGATAGATTTCCCTATCCACGATTGCGAAGTGGAACGACGTATGCTGGTGCTGCAACACGACGACGAATGTGCAACGACTGCAGGGTGCCTTGAGCTAGTGCAACAAATTGCGCAATGGAGTGTGACGAAATGAAGTTGGTTGCTTGTCAATGGCGCAGAAGAAAATCTACAAGGTGTCTTGAGCCAATGCGACGAATGGTGTTGTGGACTACAACAAAACAAGTGGAAGTTCAACATTCAAATAAGCGAGTCACCAAGGCATGCTCACAGTCTGGTGGGGCGACTGGGTGAGCGCATTGCAGGGAAAGTGGGATAAGTTGAAGACTTGTGACTTGAATTTTGCGCTCCTATTCTTTCTGCACATTGGGCGCTCTATAAACCAAAATGTAAATGGCTGCATCAATTTTGATGAGATGCAAGATTTGGTCCGTTTGATTTAGTCAAAGAATATCGAGTCATAACTAAATAAGAAATATTCTTAATTTAGACAAAATTATGTCCACATATAACTAATTGGACTTTGATGTGATCAAAATTTGCCCACAATATAATTGTTATGCATCCACATACAATTAGTAGAACTCGGGCAAAGATATTATAAATCAGGATGTGCGCTGATCGAGAGGGTAGTTGAAGCATAGAGAGGAAAAAGGTTATGTAATTTTTCAAAGGAACTGAACTAGAGATATATCAGATCATGTTGATGTTGATATTATGGTAGCTGCAGGAGGTATTTACCTCCACATGTAAAACTGACAAGAATAGAATATTCTGGGAAGCAAGAAGAAACCCTAATTAGTTGGTTAATAACCCTAGAAGACAAGTCGTCTCAAGAGAATGACTTGTATTAGGTTATTAGCCTCCAAGAGAAGAGGCCAGCTAAAGGAAATGTTATTAGTACCCAGAATGAGAAGTCGACCCAGGCAGTCTACCAAAAATACTATAAATACAGGGGGGCAGTCTTCATTCTGGCCATGATTCTTAGAATTGTAGAAGCAACACTTGTGCCCACTACAGTTGGCTAGTTTGTGCGCACGTTTGGAGGGAGTTGTTGTTGCAGCTGCTACAACTAGCAGATTTTGGTTTTGGCTTGAACTCTCTCTTGGTTATGGTTTGGAATCTCCGATCAACTCTTGTTACTCTTGCTTGGTGCGCTATCCTTGGAGGAAGGTGCGCTACCCTTTGTTTGACTATCTAGCCTAGGGTTTGCTTCCAAAATGATTCTCTGTCAAGGTTAAGGTGCTCGGGGGTGGCTTCGTCCTATGGTTGGGTGACAATAGTGATATTGTCTATGGTTAAATGAGCACATCCATCATATTCTAATAGGTTATGGGCCCACACTATCTTCAGACAGTCTAACCACTAAAAGATAGATTGGGAGGATTTGCTTAGTTGCAGTTGCAGTTGTAGCCAATTTTTGCTGCAACAATGAAACCCTAACCCTCTCGTTGAGGCACCTTAATTGAAGGGATTGACCTAATTTCTGGATAGACTATTGCGCCCTAGCCTAGCACATCTCCTGGCACTCTCAACAAGCTAAGACGTCAAGTTTGAATTTTTGGTCAAATCTAGGGTTGACCAAGTCAAAGCAGCCATGACTTAGTCTATGAAGTCAGAAAACAAGTTAAAAGGGGCTTCTAACTTCAGAGCATGGAAGACAATGATTGATCTCATCCTTGCCAGGAATAAAGTGTTGGACATCGTGAAAGGAAAGATTGTGGAACCAGAGTATGAAGAAGGAAAAGAGAAGGAACCACAGAACGTTGCAGTTATGGAGAATTTTAAAGACAATGACATCAATGCCATGAGTATCATAGTGGATTCTATAAAAGACTACTTGATACCCTACATCTCCCATATTGATTCGTCTAAGAAGATGTACGATGCCTTAACAAAACTCTTCTCAGTCAGAAACATTGGACAAGTAATGAGCTCTGTGACATGAAGATGAATGATGATGACACCATAAACAACATACTTTGTGAGAATCTCTCAGTTAAGAGATAAACTACAATCTATTGAAGAAATCATTTCAAAGAAGGAATTGATAAATATAGTACTCAATGGTCTTCCCAAGACATGGGATGCATTTGCCGCAAGCATGAACACAAGGAAGGAGTATCCTACATTTGAAGAACTTTGGACTTGTTGTGCACAAGAAGAATCAATGATTCGTGCAAAAGAGAAACCTCAAAATAAATACGATGATCAAGCCTTCACAACAAGAATCAAGAATTTTAGGAACAAAAGGAAGTTTGGCTCAAGGAAGAAGCCAAATCAATAGAAAGATATGTCAGAAATACAATGCTTCAATTGTCAAAAGTATGGTCGCTACAAGAATCATTGTCTCGAGTTAAAGAAAAGGAAGGAAACACACGAAGCATCAATTGCCAAAGAAAGGGAACCTTCAAAGAAAGCAGAGCAAGACAAAACAAACTTATTCTTCTAAGACAAGGTGACAATATTCTTCATAGTTCTTGTACATACCATGTTTACATAGTTTTTGTACATATCTTGCATATCTATTTCTTAGAAGATAAGATGTTCAAAGAGAAACTACACCTATGGAAGATCAACAAAATAAGGACTTGCTATCACAATGACTACAAGTCAGAAAATACACATGAAAGGATGAAGTACATCAACAACCCCTGGTAACAATTCATGTGGAAGCTATTACATAAGTAACAACTGCAAGATAAGCTGAAATCATAATCAATCTTGAAGAAACTTAGAAGAAGTAAAGACAAAAAGAAGTCAACAATCAAGAGGAAATTGGAAAAAGATTTGTGACACCTTGCAGAAGGCAATAAAGATGCAAACGGAATCGTGGAATCTCCTAGATGGAGGGAGTCGATTATATATTCCCAAAAGAAGAACATGCATTCATGCATGAAGCAAGGATTAAGAGGGAGCTAATCCTAAATAATATGATCCATTGAAGATGACGGAGTATCTATCCATGTTCTCATCAATGGTAGCAACCATGAAGAGCAACACGTGTTCAATTTGACTTTAGAAGAAGTATTCTTCGAAAAGAAGCCTTAAAGTATCCCTTGTTGTCCATCCACATCCATGATCCTATGATGAAAGAAATGAGTTGGAGTCTTCAGGGAATGGAATCTATAGAAAAATCCATGGACCTAAAGAGCTAAAGAAAAACATGAGGAAGCACATGAAGATTCCAAGAAAGAAGGAAAATCCATAACAACCAGTCATTGTATCAAGAATCACAAGACTACCAACTTGATCTAAACTCACTAAAAGCAATCAAGCAGAGGAAATGAAATCTGAGATGAAGAATAGTGTATGGAAGACTCATGAATGTAAGCATTGCGAGATACAGAACTAGAGGTTCTCCCAAATGGAGGGAGAAGACTATGATGATTGCTTGATCCAGTAAACCAAACATACCTCTACTTGAGCCATCATATTGTCTGCAATATCCATGGGTTGGAGTTTACATCAGATGAATGCAAATAATGTTCTCTAGAATAATTGAACAAAGAACGTATGTAGAACAACCTCAAGGCTTTGAGGTATACCAGGAAGAGACCTTTGTATGCAGATAAAAGAAGACAACTTAGTGGAGAACCTCCAATGCACAGTAGAAGCATGGTGAAAACTTTCTATAACAGAGATATTGTATCAGAATGGCTACTCAAAATTCAGGATGATGGATTGCCAATCCATGACAAACTCTCATGATAGCAGAAAAAGTACCACTTGGATATGTTCTAGTTTGACCCTTGCCACAGTGTTGTAAACTAGCAGGAAACGAAAGAGATGAATCCAACTATGGTATACTATAATGATCAGAGCTATATGAATCCTTCAGAGAAAACCAATGTTCCAAAAAAACCGAGGTACATTGAGATCAAGCATTACATTCTCCGTGATGAGGTCCAGAGAGGAAAAATGGTTCTCCAATATATCTCTACAGATGAGCAGATAAGAAAATATTTTGGTAAAGCCTCTGTCCAAGATGAAAGAGTTTGCATACTCAAGAAACACGTTGTAGCTTGTGGAGACGACTTCCTTATCGAAAAGGGAAGAGATGACTCCCAGGTTGGGAGGGAGCATTGATGTGTTATTGATTTATGGACAATCATTTTTCAGTTCAAAAGATGGTTCAGGATGAGCAGTTCCTTTCCAGTTCGGAATGTGGTTTGAGATTTCTAACGAACAAGCATTTTCCAGTTTGGAAAATGGTCCAGATCGAATGGTCATGTTCATAATGAAAATGGTTCGATGGATTGCTGATGTACCATAGACAACGATTCCCCTTGTGGCCAGTGTGGGGGAATGGTCTAGGACAATCTTTCTTCTTGATGGTCACTCTCAGTAGTGGTCAAGAAGACTGGTCTGCCTCGCCGAACAGTCATTCTTTCGAAGCTCATAGTTGTGAGCAGTTTCCGTTTTGGAGGTTGGTGCAGGACAATCATTTCCTTAGGAAATGGCCCGGACAGTCATTCCCTAGGGTAAATTCATTCTCTCCAGGTTGCACTTTGTTTAGTGTTGGAGGAATGACCCAGATAGGTGAATGGTCCAGGTTCAACAATCATGGACAGACATTCCCTAGGGCAGACTCATTCTCTCTAGGTTGCACTTTGTTTAGTGCCGGAGGAATGGCCCAGATAAGTGAATGGTCTAAGCTAAATAATCGAGACAATTGTTCTTCCTTACTTGAGAAGAATAGTCCAGATAGCTCATCATTGATGTTTTACCTTATGAGGGCAGAGGCTCTTCCAGATTTCACAAATGTGAGTGGAAGAATGGCCCAGATGATTCAGTTTATATCATAACAATGTTTTCTGTGCAGGTTGATATTAGATGATATGATTTTTATGGAGACTGTATGTCTCCGAATAGTAGAGGTATACTACTGTGGTGGATGTGTTCCATTGATTGTGACTATATGTCACTAATCAAGTATCTGTGTTCTACTTGGTGTGGCAATGTACCACTAGATTGTAGTTGTGTACTACTATGGATAGACACAGTGGTGTTCTATTGAATGACATTGTTTCGATTGCCTTGAAAACTATCACCAGTGTTGGAAATGATTATTAGCTAGATGGATGATCAATGGACAGAGATTCCCTAGATGGAAAATGCTATGGTGCTCATGATCTAATCATGAGTTAGCTTATACGACTATGTTGATGCTACCGGGTGAATGGTATGTTTGTGCTCAAGACCATTACCTTCAATACCTCCCTAGCTAGGAGGGAGTGTTGATATTATGGTAGCTGCGGGAGGTATTTACCTCCACGTGTAAAAATGACGAGAATAGAATATTCTGGGAAGCAAGAAGAAACCCTAATTAATTGGTTAATAACCCTAGAAGCAAGTCGGCTCAAGAGAATGACTTGTATTAGGTTATTAGCCTCCAAGAGAAGAAGTCAACTGAAGGAAATGTTACTAGTACCCAGAATGAGAAGTCGACCCAGGCACTCCGCTGGAAATACTATAAATACAGGGGGCCAATCTTCATTCTGGCCATGATTCTTAGAACTACAGAAGCAACACTTGTGCGCACTGCAGTTGGCCAGTTTGTGCACAAGTTTGGAGGGAGCTGTTGTTGCAGCTGTTGCAACTAGCAGATTTTGGTTTTGGATTGGACTCTCTCTTGGTTATGGTTTGGACTCTTTGATCAACTCTTGTTACTCTTGCTTGGTGCGCTATCCTTGGAGGAAGGTGCGCTACCCTTTGTTTGACTATCTAGCCTAGGGTTTGCTTCCGGAATGATTCTCTGTCAAGGTTAAGGTGCTCGAGGGTGGCTTCGGCCTATGGTTGGGTGACAATAGTGATATTGTCTATGGTTAAACGAGCACATTCATCATATTCTAAAATTTGATGCACAGAGAGGAAAAAGCTCCTGTAAATTTGAGAAAGATTTAATTATGTAAGATTTTTTTTTTAAACAGGGAGGCATGGTAGCGCAGGGGAGAGGACTGGTGTCTTCACTTTACAGGTTGGTGTCTGAAAGGATTGGTGTCCTCATAATTTGTAATAGGTTGGTACTTGAAAGGATTAGAAAAATTCTTGTGTATTGTGTTTTCTGTATACATTTGTGATTACATAAGCTAATGTAATACTGCACTATAACAATATAACTGTGAGTCTGTGAGTCTCAACAGTGTCGACCAGAACTATCTAAATGGAAAACAACCAAGAAAACCTACGACAGTGTCGACCAGAACGATCTAAATGGAAAGCAACCAGGAAAACTTACGACAGTGTCGACCATAACTATCTAAAAGGAAAGCAACCAAGAAAACCTACGACTTGTACAAGACAAAATAAACTGGAAATTTATAATAAATTGCAATGAGAGAATAAATAAAACATATTGGAAAGGCAACAAAGGTAGAAGCCCTATCCCCTGCAATCTTCTAGGGTTCCAATTTCTATGAGAAGTTGTCGACCACGCCCTATCCACTCTCGGGGTAGGCTTAATAAGGCCACTTGCTCTTCCAAAATCAATTACTTGAATGGACAGGGACGAATGCCACTTCTCATATTCACACACCTGTCCCACCGCCCGCTCGGCTCGGGAAGAAGGAATGGAGTCCTACCCGACCTGGCTTGCCTCCTTGACTCACTCCTTCCAGCAAGATTTTAATGAATTAAGGATAGTTGATAGCCCCCATCAAAAGCGACTCATCCATAAGCTCTCACGGGTTGGTTGTTGATTGTAGGCGAATTGTACTGCTATGACTGTAAGCTAATAGCAGTAACCGCAGATTGAGTCACAAGGGTAAAGACTGGAGCTAAGATAGGAAAGGCAAACAGAGCAAGCATCAAAGCAATAATCCAAACAAGCAGCAGGTGAACCTGTAGTGGGAGACTGATATGTTGTTCTAGATGCAGCTGATCCAATCGAAGAAGCACTAGAAGCATAAATAAGAAAAAAAAAACATAGACATAGGCGTTTTATCGAGTTGATCTAGTAAGCAGTAAATGCAATTGTGATGCAAAATTGTCTTTCATCGACGATCTAGCAGGCCAACAATGAATCCACGCTCAAAGTCAGCTTCAAATTCGGTGCCCTAAACTTACCTTACCATCGGCCGATTGGTATTAAATCTTCTCCATTGATGGATGATAAGAAATTCCGTTAGCGAAGAGTATCTTCCTCACCAACGAATGGGCCAGCCTGTATCATCGGTGCCCGCTTTTCGGCCATGGCATCGATGTCTTTAATCGGTTGTCAACTGAACCCTCTTTATCGCCGTAACAAATTTCCTTTCCATCAGCGATGAGACTTGCCTTCCATCTATGGCCGAACAGGCCAGCAAAGAAATCGACGCCCTAGCCTCATCTCTCTATCGACGATTAGCAAGAACGTTGTCCTCGGTGATTGGCAGAATTTGTTCAATCGACAATGACAGGAAAACCCTCCTTCGGTGATGACAAATAATTCTCAGATCGGTGCTTGAATGGACATCGACACTTGGACCTAATTCTCAACAGTGCTTCTGATTTATTCTCCATCGACGCCTCGTAGTGTCTCCACCATCGGCGTTTGGAGAATTCTTATCATTGGCGCTGGGAAGGTTTTTGCTTCGGCGCCCCAATCTTTTCTTCTCATCCGCGATTGGCATAGATGTTAATTATAACTGTAACCTCAACAGTCAACTGTACACTGCCAGTGGCTCTGGCCAGGGATATCAGTCGTTATTAGGATTTCTTGTTTTGTTTCTTGATTCAGTTGTAATATTTCATAGATGTTAATTATAACTGGAATCTCAACAGTTGTGTCAGTTGTTCTGGCCAGTTATATCAGTTGTTAGGATTTCTTGTTTTGTTTCTTGATTCAGTTGTAATGTCTCTCACTTATAAAGTTCATCATTTCATCTAATACAAACATTCTTGTTTTTAATCGAATTTCTTGTTTTGTTTCTTGATTCACTTGTAATGTTTCTGGCTTATAAGGTTTATCATTTCATCTAATAGAAACATTCTTGTTTCCAACAAAATTTCTTGTTTTATTTCTTGATTCAGTTATAATATTCTCACTTATAAGATTTATCCTTTCAAGGTTCATCTAATAAGAACATTCTTGTTCCCAACCTGTTTATCATCTTCTTTACTTCTTATTTTGTCATGTCAATGTCAATAGAATCTCCCAAAGGCGCCTCATAATTTTCTCTGACTTCAGCAACCGAAATACTCTACCCTCTTGTTCCCAATTTGCTGGGAAGTGTTTTCTTCCAGAGAGTGTCCAGCACCAGCTACGGGCTCTGAGACTTCCTGATCCGGCCTGTTGCCGAGACCCAGAAGGGGAGGTTAGCACCGATGGACTGTGCGTGTGAAGGTGTATACTCCCGGACGGAACAAGCATGTGGGGAATGAGGGTCTGGTAGTAGTGGGCGTAAGATGGAATCTCTGGGAAGAATCCTTCCAGATATTTCTGTGATGTCTTCCCTGTAACCTCAGCCTAGCCTAGGATTCCTTGCCTTGGGGTGGAGCTCGGTCCCAGCTCGGGGGTGACCCACTGTTGAGATGAAGAGAAGTGTGGTCTAAGGCTGGGAGGTTCGTGGAAGGCATGCACTTGGTTGGTGATTTCTACCAACTGTTCAAAGATAAGTATCTGAATTATGTTTTTATCACATTTGGCATGACTGTGCTGTTCATGTATCATGTTTTCTGCTGTGTAAATGAGTTACTGTGGAATGCAATGGAATGTTTAATTATAGCAGTAACCAGATATGTTTCACTCTGTAATTTAAATGTGTTTAATTGTGTTTAAATGCATGTGGTTAATTGGCCTGTGTTTATTATTAAAAGTGTGTACAGAATATTACAAGAGTGCGTTAAACCTCTTGGTTCTCTAAAAAGGTACACTACAAATTGGTATAAGAGCCAAGGTTCCGACACTGAGCCTATATGGGCCAGTGAAGTGGTCTTTGGACCGAGAATGCGAAGGAAATTGGGTCTGGAATGGTCAATTTCGGACCCTGGGTTGCTCCGAAGCGTTAAAGAAATACTTAAAGCTCAGGAGGTATAGCGGTGTTTCTAAACCGCAGCCTCTGTGGTATGAATCCACAGGGAGAGAGGATTCCACACCCGAAAGAATTGGAGCCTTAGGATCTGTTCGGAAGGCAAGGAGAGCGCTTGTGAGCCGTCAGATCTTGAGCAAATTACCCGACAACTGTCAGATTTGCAGAGAGTTGCACGGAGTTTAAAGCTTCGTGAACAGGAGATTGGAAAATCGCGATACGCGAAATTCTGAATTGGTTAGAAACGGTCTGAGCCGTCAGATCTCAATCAGGAAACCCGACAGTCGTTAGATCTGTCGGGAGATACCCAAAGGTTAAACCTTAGTATTTAGGGGCAAAAGCTCCGAAGTAGCGAGAGTGGTGGGACCCAGTGACGTCGTTGAAAGCGACGTGGATCCTCACGAACGTACCACATGGCACAGTGGTGAGGGGTGACAACTGTGCTGTGGGCTCGGGAAATAAGTAACTTGCGATTTCGGGAGATCGCGAGATAAGGGCATAGGATCTTGACATGGAAACTCGCGAAGTCGCGAAG
Source organism: Picea mariana (assembly GCA_032191745.1). Lineage (NCBI taxonomy): Eukaryota > Viridiplantae > Streptophyta > Pinopsida > Pinales > Pinaceae > Picea > Picea mariana. The sequence continues at coordinate 189,960 of JASDQU010100207.1, read as the reverse complement.
TAGCGAGAACGAGAGGAGAAAAGTCAGCATTGCTCCTCGAGGGTTCGAAAGTCGAAGGAAGTTGGTTCAACTTCAGAAGTGGTGAAGTTGCGAAGTGCCGAGAGCTAGCATGAGGGACACGCGGCAGAACCATAAAGTGGGCCCAGGAAGTAGACCGGCAGACACACGTCACATGGTGGAAGGAGTCAACACTTCGTTGACCTCCTCGTGTCTTGGGGACTCAGAAGATAGGAAACGGAGGTTTGGGCCTTCGACTCGCGAAGGTGCGAGTTGCGAGAGGAGCTAGCGTTAGCCTAGCCAGTGGTCACGCGCGGAGGGCGTTGACGGAAAAGGGGGCTGTACCTGTCTCATGATCTCGGACATCGCGGAATGGGACAGGAAGAGTTGAGAGTTTTGACTCACGAACTTGCAAGATCGCGAGTCGCAAAAGGGTGACTCTAGTTACGAATATCTAACTGTGGGATCTTCGTGGATTGAAACCCGAAGTCCCGAAAGCCTCGAAATATCAAAAACTGAAGTTTCGAACACCCAAAAAACACAGAGCTGAACGGAGCTCAGACAATTTGTGAAATTGAAACACTTTAATTAACATCGATTGATTATGACTTTTGAGGAGTTGTCAGGAAACAAAGGCTCGATAAATCCCAGTCGTCTGTGCCTTAGATTACAGAAGGCTGACGAGTGCCAGAACTGTTGGAAATTGCCGCAAAATGCAAAAAAATAGGAGAGATACATAATACTTCCAGTTCAAGAAAACTTATTTAACCGAAATGTCTTTTATTTTGTTCGAGCTGGCTTATAAGTATTGTGGATTGTTCGTAAAGGTTTAAAGGGCCTGACAAATTTCAAATTTAATTGCACACAGAGAGAGAGAGAGTGCGTGTGCAGATTTCAACGGAGCTCAGGATTCCATTTAACCAACGCTGAGTATGGAATGGGAAAAGGTGATGATGGCCTCCGAAACAGGAGACGAACAGGAAGGAAAGAATGTCAATATGGGAGTGGAAGGAATGAACTCCAATGGGCATGGAAAGGAGATGGATAAGGAAGAACACATGATGAAAATCATCGAAAGATTGCAAAAAGATGCCCAGGCTCGCCTAGCTGATAGTCAAAAGCTCATGAAAATCCGGGATCGGCAGGGTGAATTCAATTTAAAAATGTTGAAGAGCCTGGAAAGAATAGAAAAGAAATTGGAAAAGGGGAGTGATACCAACAGATCAAGAAGTGTCAAAACCCTTGAGGGGAGAAGGAGATCGAGGAGTGGTGACAGACATTACCGTCTCTCCCCGAAGCATTCTGGCAAGGAGACACACAGTAGTTCAAGCCCGTCCCCTACCAGAAAACATCGAAAATCTAGAAGGGAGGAATTGAAAGGAGAGATGAATAAAATTAAACCCCCAACATTTGATGGAGAGCATAATAAGGAGGAAGATGCTGAAACGTGGTTGCTGGGCATGAAGAAATACTTCCAGCTGTAGAACTATTCTGCCCATGCAGAGGAAGAATTGCGATGTACCAGTTGAAAGGAAAAGCATCCATGTGGTGGGATTAGTTTGTGCAGGTAAAGCACATCAGAGAGAAAGAGGTCACGTGGAAGGAATTTAAGAGGTATTTCGAGAAGAAATACCTGACTAAAAGATATTATGATAGAAAGATGAAGGAGTTCTTTGAACTCAAGATGGGCAGTATGACCATTGATGAGTATGAACGAAATTTTCTGGAACTACTGAAGTATGTTCCGTTCATCAAAGACGAGGCTGTTAAAATTCAGAGGTATCTGAGTGGACTACCACCCTCCATCGGTGACAAGATTCAATACGATGATCCTAAGACCATGGAAGAAACCATAAGAAGGGCAAAGTGCCTATACGAACAACAAAGAGAAAAGCCTACCTTTCGGAAGGCTTGGGACGACCAGAAGAGGTTTAAGAAGGAACATAGGCAGAAGGGAAGCAAACCTTCCTTTTACAGAAACAATTTTCAGGGACAGCCATCGTTTAGAGAGCCGAGAATGACTGAAGAAAGGCCACAAAGGCAGAGACAGGCGCCCATTCAGTGTTGGGGCTGTCAAGGAAACCACAAGTACAGAGATTGTCCCCATAAAAATGGTAAGGCGAGAACTGTACATACTTTCCAGCAAGCTGAAACAGTGGAAGATATGGGCAGCAGAATGCCGAGGATCTATGCAGCCCTGGACAATAAGCAGGCAGAATTTCAATCACACATGATTGAAGTGGAAGGTATGATTAACAACCAACCACTTGTTATTTTGATTGATTCAGGGGCTAGCCATAGTTATGTAGATCCTAGAGTGGTAGAAAGTAGGCATCTAATGAGAAGAAAACATGAGAAGTCTTGGTTAGTGCAGTTAGCCATAGGGACCAAGAGGAAGGTCACTGAATTGGTTAAGTCTTGTTCAGTGGACATGAATGGAATGAACACTAAGGTTGAATTGAACATTCTGCCTTTAGGCTCATATGATTTCTTAATTGGGATGGACTGGTTGGACCAGCACCATGCCCTTCTGGATTGTCGTAACAAGAGATTCACATGCCTGAACGAAGAGGGAAATCAGGTAACCATCCAAGGAATTCCCAGAGCCGTGGCTGTGAGGGAAATCTCAGCCATGCAGCTGAAGAAATGTTACCGGAAAGGCTGTCAAATATTTGCAGCTCGAGTGGTAGAAGTATTCCAAGATGTGGTCTCGAATTTGGAAGACCACGGGGTGCTCAAAGAGTTTGAGGACGTGTTTCAGGAGGTGCTTGGACTACCTCCGAAGAGGGACATCGATTTCTCTGTAAATCTAATGCCTGGAGCAGCTCCAATTTCAAAGGCTCCTTATAGAATGAGCACACCAGAGTTGAAAGAGTTGCAAATGCAACTCGAAGAGATACTAAAGAAAGGGTACATTCATCCCAGCGTGTCACCGTGGGGAGCCCCGGTCCTATTTGTGAAGAAGAAAGATGGAACGCCGAGGTTGTGCATTGACTTTCGACAGTTGAATAAAGTCACTGTCAAGAACAAATATCCTCTGCCAAGAATTGATGATCTTTTTGATCAGTTGAAGGATGCGAAAATATTTTCAAAAATAGACCTCAAATATGGATATCATCAAGTGAGGATAAAAGATGAAGACATCAGCAAGACCGCCTTCAGAACAAGGTACGATCATTATGAGTTTACAGTGGTACCGTTTGGACTGTCCAACGCGCTTGCTGTCTTCATGTGCTTAATGAATGGAGTGTTCAGAAATTATCTGGACAAGTTTGTCATAGTCTTCTTGGATGACATCTTGGTGTATTCCAAGACAGAGGAAGAACACGAACAACATCTTAGAATGGTGCTGCAGGTGTTGAGAGAACACCAACTGTATGCAATACCCTCGCAAGTGCTCATTTTACCAAAAGCAGATCCATTATCTGGGACACATTATATCTGAAGATGGGATCGCTGTGGATTCTAAGAAGGTACAGGCCATTCAAGAGTGGCCAGCGCCAAGAAATGTGACAGAAGTTAGATCCTTTATGGATCTGGCAGGCTATTATAGGAGGTTCATAGCCAGATTTTCAAGGATAGCTCATGCTATCACTTCCTTGCAAAGGAAGGGGAAGAAGTTCCAGTGAACTGAAGAATGTGAGAGAAGCTTCCAGCAATTGAAGCAGCTGCTAACGAGTGCTCCAATCCTAAGGATTGCAGATCCAAACAAAGAATACGTAGTGTGCACGGATGCGTGCAAGGAAGGGTTGGGAGGAGTTCTCAGCCAAGAAGGATTTGTAGTTTGCTATGAATCCCGGAAGTTGAAAGAGCATGAAAATAATTATGCCACTCATGATTTAGAGCTAGCAGCAGTTGTCCACGCATTGGGGAAATGGAGACATTACCTCATGGGCAAGAAATTCGAATTAAGAACAGACCACAACAGTTTGAAATATTTATTTGATCAGCCGACCTTAAATGCCAGACAAATTAGATGGATGGAATTTCTGTGTGAATATGACTTTGATATCAGGTATATCAAAGGGAAAGACAATAAGGTGGCTGATGCACTCAGCAGAAAAGTGCATGAATTACATGCTACAACCATTAGCATGTACAAAACTGAGTTGAAAGATAGAATTATGGAGGCTGCAAGTGCTGATTTGCAGTACAGAAATCTTGTAGCAAAGTTACAACAGCATGAAAGACCATAGACCGAGAAAGGCTATGCTTTGGGAACTGATGGTCTACTTCTGTATAAGAACAACGTATATGTACCCAATGACCGAGAATTGAAGCTAGCAATTCTAAAGGAGATGCATAACGTGGCTTATGCTGGACATCCTGGATATCAGAAGACTATGGCAGCAATCAAAAGCCATTATTTTTGGCCAGGTATGAAGAAAGAAATTGTTGAATACATCGCCAGATGTATGGAATGCCAGAAGGTCAAGGCTGAGCACGGACACCCAGCAGGGTTGCTGCAACCTTTACCTATTCCTGAGTGGAAATGGGAAGTGGTAACAATGGATTTTATCACAGGGTTGCCCAGGACAAGCAAGCAGCATGACTCAATCATGGTGGTGGTGGACAAGCTTACTAAAGCTACCCATTTTATTCCATTGAAAACCACCCACAGAGCAGCAGATGTTGCTGATATCTTTTTAAAAGAAGTTGCACGCTTGCATGGAATTCCTAAGACAATTGTGTCTGATAGAGACCCGAAATTCACTTCGAATTTCTGGAAGGGACTGTTCAAAGGATTCAGAACGAATATGAACTTTAGCACAGCATACCATCCCGAGTCTGATGGACAGACAGAGAGAGTGAACAGAGTAATTGAAGACATGCTAAGAATGTATGTGATGGATAAACCATCAA
>JASDQU010100207.1:134688-168905 GCA_032191745.1 Picea mariana | reverse complement strand
TAATATTATTTCCAAAAAGAGCCATGTGCATATTATTTTACCCTAAGTTCTTTGGAAGGACGAGTGACTTCCAAATGTGAAGGAACAAGCTTCATGGGTGACAAGTGTCAACCCATGTGCATGCAGTTAAAACTGCCGAAGCAAGCCGTGTTGGGGGTTCCGCTCCCATTCCTGTCAACTGTTGCGTAGGTTCCTTCTCAATTCTAGCGGACTGTCTGAGCGTGAAGGAGTCGAACCTTTGCAAAGATATCCTCGTGCATCTTATAAACCGTACACCCCTTGAACCAGAAGCCTGTGTCATTCTAAGATAACATGTACATTCTGTTCTGAACCGTCAAGCCTGTGAGTGGAATCTCTGTACACCTTGTGAAATCCCGAAACCGAAACCGTGAGTGTATTTCGGGATTGCTGAGTCTGTTTGGGAAGCCCGTGTCTGTTTTCCTAGTTGGACGTTGTGGCCACGCAATGATGGACTGCGCGTGGCTTACTGGCCAGTGTGAATTCGTGCTTAGTCTGCGTGTAACCTCTCTCCAGGTGAGGAAGGTGATTGTGGTTTGAAGAGGCAGGTTGTCAGGCCTGTGAGCAACTCTTTCCAGGTGAAAGAGTTTGTTGGGAAGTGTTTTCTTCCAGAGAGTGTCCAGCACCAGCTACGGGCTCTGAGACTTCCTGATCCGGCTTGTTGCCGAGACCCAGAAGGGGAGGTTAGCACCGATGGAATGTGCATGTGAAGGTGTATACTCCCGGGCGGAACAGGCATGTGGGGAATGAGGGTCTGGTAGTAGTGGGCGTAAGATGGCATCTCTGGGAAGAATCCTTCCAAATATTTTTGTGATGTCTTCCCTGTAACCTCAGCCTAGCCTAGGATTCCTTGCCTTGGGGTGGAGCTCGATCCCAACTCGGGGGTGACCCACTGTTGAGCTGAAGAGCAGTTTGGTCTAAGGCTGGGAGGTTCGTGGAAGGCCTGCACTTGGTTGGTGATTTCTACTAGCTGTTCAAAGATAAGTATATGAATTATGTTTTTGTCACATTTGGCATGACTGTGCTGTTCATGTATCATGTTTTCTGCTGTGTAAATGAGTTACTGTGGAATGCGATGGAATGTTTAATTATAGCAGTAACCAGATATGTTTCACTCTGTAATTTAAATGTGTTTAATTGTGTTTAAATGCATGTGGTTAATTGGCCTGTGTTTATTATTAAAAGTGTACAGAATATTACAAGAGTGCGTTAAACCTCTTGGTTCTCTAAAAAGGTACACTACACTTCGATTAAAGCTATACTTGCGATAATTTTAGTGATGAAATGGAAGGTACATCATATGGACGTAAAAACAACTTTTCTGAATGATGTAGTGGAAGAGGAAGTGTACGTGGAGCAACAACAAGGATTCAAGACACATGATAGGAAGACACATGTGTGCATACTGAAGAAGGGATTTTATGGATTGAAGCAAGCACCCAGGATGAGGTATGGTAGAATTGACATTTTGTTGTTGATCTTGGGATTTACCAAGAGTAAAGAAGATTCTAACCTTGACTATAGGGTTGTGTATCATGGAATAGTGATATTGTTGTGATATGTGGATGACCTATTTCTAACAGGGGATGAGAAGCTCATCACTGAGTGTAAGAGGGAGCTTATTTCAGAGTTCAAGATGAAATACCTAGGTATGATGCATTATTTACTGGGTCTAGAGGTGTGGCAAAAACCAGACGATATTTTCCTTAACCAAGGAAAATATGTTGTAGAAATCCTGAAGAGATTCAGAATGATGGATTGTAAATCCATGCCTACACCAATGGTGACGAACCTAAAGTTATTGAGTGATACTTCTTCAAAGACAGTAGATGCCACCATGTATAGACTGATGATTGGTTCATTGATGTATTTGACAAACACAATGCCAAATATATGCTTTGTGGTGAACACATCGAGTCAGTATATGGTTGAACCAATACATGTTCACTTTATTGCAGAAAAATACATGTTGAAGTACTTGAAAGGTATATTTGACTATGGACTCATATATTTGATAAGATTGCAAGGCTATGCTGATTCAGATTGGAACGATAGTGTCACAGATCGGAAGAGTACATCATGATGTTGCTTTAGTTTGGGATCAACTATGATCTCTTGGCTCAACATAAAGAAGAATAATGTGGCACATAGTACGGTTGAGGCAGAATATATAGCAACATGCTCATCTTGTAGTGAAGTTGTGTGGCTTCAGAAGTTGCTTGCGGGGCTATTTGATCTTGAGTCGAAGGTGACCTGTATCTTTTGTGACAACCAGAGTTGCATAAAGTTGTTCATCAACCCTGTGTTTCATGACAAGTGAAAACATATTGAGATCAAGTACAATTATATCCGAGACTTGGTGCAAAAGGGAGCTTTGAAGCTCTAATATATTTCCACAAACGAGCAGATAACCGATGTGTTGACCAAGCCTCTATTAATGATAAAGTTTGAGTATTTCAGGGACAAGCTTGGCGTGGTCCAGAAGGATTTGTCTCGTAAGAGGGAGTGATGAGTTACATATGCAATTCAATGAGAACTAGCATGTATAGTTTGGTAGTAGTGGGTAGTAATTCATGGGCACATCACCAATTGTGGCACAAGTCGACCTGATCTCGCACAGGGTCAGGATCCCCAACCTTCAGGGCTAGAAGTTTCCCAAATTTCAAACTGGAGGGAAAACCTGTGTGGTTGGAGGATTCCTATCCTTGGGATAGATGGCTAGTGTGTGCACACTAGATTGCCTAACCCTCATGGTTATATTCCCAGTCACTATGGGATGGATCCATGGTGTGCCAACCAGAAGGGCTAGATTTAGGGCTAGTTTCCTAGTTCTGTGTGAGTTGGATAGTTACCAAGTTTTGTGTGACCTAGATGCTTAGTTCTATGTGAGCTAGATGAAGTCTCGTAATGACATAAGCTCTGAAAGGATGCAAATACCCATAAGGTATGAAAGGACAATGTGTCTATGCCCACTAGAGAGATGTTGCATATGATAATGAGGTCCCAAATGCATGATGTGGTTACAAAAATTCTAGTGATGGATCGATTCAAGGAAAGTCAAAAAGTAAATGGTCCAAAGTACATATGTACATAAGCAATATTGAAGATCGTGCTAGAAGAATACCTTCCTTGCTAAAAGGGAGTGTTGATGTTTTATGTAGATTTGGAAGATATTCTTATCTGATCAAGTCAAAACCCTTAAAGAATAATCCTAAAACATATTTGTAATGTTGGCTCAGGAAATCAAATGATATTGTATTTTCTATTTAAACTTTGTCAAGTAGGTCCACTTAAATTACATTGGACCACTATAAATAGAGAATTATTCTCCCTCATTTGGACATCAAGCAATTGTGCTCCTCTTGTGTTTTCTGGGTATAACAAAGGTCCTCTTATGCGCAACAAAGGAAGGAATGAAGTACTTCAACTAGGGTTTCTATATTATCTTTTGTATATCTTATTTTCAAGGATATCTTTCTCTGACATCGTACTTGGTTGATGAATCTATACTGAAGAAGTTCTATTAGGTTTTCTTCCCCAATAGGGTTTCCTAGGATAAATCCTTGTGTATACTATGAATGCCTTTCTTTCAGTGATTCTCATGCATGCAGTTATATGCTATGAATTAAATGTTAAATAATTTTGAATATTATTAACTGCTTAATCAAAATTTTCAATAAGAAGTTATAAGAGGAAGTAGAAGATAGGGAAAAAAACATTGTTTATCAAAGAGGATGATAGAGAGAGAGCTATCTTAGTAGTGGTAGTAGGGATACTACACTCTTTTATAGGGTTATTTCCACCAGGAGGAACTGTCAGGATTCAATAGAGGAAAGCCAATGAGGAAGTTCTCTTGTTTTCAAAAGAAACAAAGAACCTGTCACCAGATAAAGCATAATGTAGATAAAGAGATGACAATAATACACAATTTGAGATAATGTCTATCCATATCAAAACAAATATCCAACTCAGAACCTTGCTACTAGAAGGAGGTCCAGAAGACAAGCTGATACCTTGGAGTCTGTTGTGTTAGCTTTTTCAAACTACTATTCACAGATCCTTTCTGAATCCGTTTATGGAGATGCACTTATGGTCCTATACCTTCCAACACTCCTATAAAGATGATATATATCTTGTCACGAGTCAAATTTGATGGTGAGGGAAAAACATCTGCATCTGAGCATGTTGTGCAGCTCTGTTTGAAATGTTACTCTCACAATATTTCTCATGAAGGCACCATTTGTCGATTTTTTACCCTTAATTTGAAAGGACGGGTCAGAGGCTGGTGAAAAATATTGCCAATTGCTTCCATCCATACATGGGAACAATTTACATATGAATTTCTGGATGCTTTCACTAATTATGATTATGATGAGTTGTATCAGGAGTTGCTCAACTTGAGAAAGGAACTAGATGAATGCCTGGATGTATTCTCTCTGAGATTTAAATGCATTATATTCAAGTTCAACCTTGAAGACATCCCTCCCGTCAATGATTTGTTCCCTCAATTGCTGGCCCTTTCAAATGACAAAAACTAACCAATAGGGGTTGAATCCGGTATCACTTCCCAAAGTGGTAATGGGGATACTCTTGCCAAGATTGACCAACACATAGTTGAACCTTTCTTTCCCCCGGGTCATTATTATTTCTTAGACTGAATCTTCTCGGAGAAATCCTATGCTTCCTCTCACCCCTCCATGCCTCCGTTTCTCCCAGATAACAAAGGTGAAACTCATGCCCAAGAACTGTCTTCTTTCATTTCCCTTAAGAACATTATAGAAGAAATTGATGCATTAGAGTTTGAAACACTTTAGATCACATTGATGGTTATTCCAGGCTCTCATTACTCTGATCCATCCCAAACCTCACTAGAGGAGGAAGATGAAGCTATAAATAACCCTGAGGGAAGCTGCTCCAACTTTTCAACTTCCCAATTACCTTCAATAGTGAAAAATAGGGTGGCTAACATTGTTTTTTCCCATCGATATCCTTGAACCATCCTCGTAGTTGATCATCTATAAACAACCTTATTTTTATTAGGAGATCACCATCTGTTTTGATCTTTTCTCGTCGAAGAAAATTCTTTAATCCTCCTGTTACCCAAATTAGGGTGGGAACTCCATGCTTGTGATTATCAATGAAAATCACCAAGATGAAGAAGATGGTATTCTATGCTCGGGCCACTCGATAGAGGATATCCTGGATGATTCTTGGGAGGTGTGTGCAGTGAGCATAAAAACCTATCGTATCACCTTTCCTACAGACCAAGCCATAATGACGTTAATCGATCTCACTTATAGTTACCATGTCACTTTGATTGTGGTTATCCTGATTAATCTTGAACAAGGGAATAGCTCTCAGATTTATAACTTTTACACTTGCTTCTTGCGCATTAATAGGTGTTGGCCCCTCTATAAATATCCTAATCTTGAGCGCACCCTCAATCATCCCTTGCATATTTTAGATAATCATCCCAATCATCATGATCAGGTAACATGTGAGGTAGAAACCAACACCCTCCACGCTACAAATTAGGATGAGTGAACCTTGAATGACCCGTGGCGGCTTGATATGATCTGTAAATTGGATCCTGATCATTTCCTTTCTATTCGTTTGGATGTTAGTGCTTCTAAGGTTAAACCTTTCATTTAATCATTTCCATCCAAAGACTCCACGATCCACGTTTACCTGACCCCTACAAGCATTTCTAACTCTCTTATCTTTTCAAACTACTGGGTCACCCACTCTAACTCTTACGATAACAAATCTTCGTTTGGAGTACCTATGCACCTTGTTGTTTTAAATTTTGTGAATTCAAAATATTATGACTTGATTTTGGACATGTACACAGGTGATTTAGGGCATAATTGTTGTGCCTTAGATAAGGTTGACCCCTTACCACATACACTTTTATTACAGTGCAAAGCAAACATTTCAATCCTTGTCCATTTCCATACTGATTCATGTGTTTCCCAGACCTATAAGGTCCACGCCGAATTCCCTGCTGAAAGTGATAGTATGATTGGAGTCCCTATTGTCAATAATCACCTTGGTGACATATTTGACCCCATTGATATCATACTTAACTCAAAATATAAAGATCAGTGGAAAACTAATAACCTGAATTTCATGCATCGGGTTTCTATGCAAAAAGGCTTCCGAGTTGGAACATGTGATGATTTATGAACCCCATTGTTTTTCCAAGCCTCTTAGAAATTATAAAAATCGCTAGCTTACCACATCATTGTGGGGAAACCTCTATAGTGATTCTCCACCACAGTCCTTTTTTCTTTCACACAATCCATATGATCCTTTTGCCATATACCTTGACATACTTGATAATTGGATAAGGTGTCCTATTTCATATTTTTTTCTCATTTTAAATCATTACGATATCTTTGATAAAGGTCGCGATCAAATCACAATTCTCATGTGCTATATAGTAAAATTTTATTTTTTACTGCTAACTACTGGTACAAATATGATTGCAGGTTTGAGACTACTTGGGTGGCTGCATTGGAATTATACATTTATCTAACCCTATGCTTGACCATTTGTTATGCCAAGCATAACACTGTCCCTTTTTCTTGAATTCTTGCTTGAAAATCCATTCCTTTCAACAAGAAAACATGACCCCTCCTTTTCTTCTTGAAGAGATACCATGGTTTTTTATCCCTTTTAATCCCTCTCTGGTCATTTTTCTTATTTCTTCCAGCTTGGTTTGGTTGAATTCTTGTTTTTATACTTACAAAAATCCTTGAAAATCAATTTCTAGTTATTAGATGAGTTATTTTTAACTCTTCCGATACGTACCAGAGGCGTTCCTTTGAAGTTCTCTGGTACAATGTAGGACTTCTCCCAAAGTCTTTCGAAATGCTAATTGACAATCAATAAACTTAATACTAACTCCTTCGACTCAACTGGAGGAGTTCTTTCAAAATCCTCTAGTTGAACTAGAGGAGTTCCTACAAATTTCTTTGATTCGTTAAGTACCTGACCAACATACTTTCCACAAATGTCACCAGTATGATCAAATACCTTACCAAAAATATCTCTGACACATCCATTCACCTACCTATCGAGTTAACAATAAGACCTCCGATGCATACTAGAGGAATTTCCACGAATGTATCCAGTATGACTGGAGCACTCTCTAACATCCCATTCGGTGAAGACTTTAATGCCCCCCTAGAGACCTCGAATTTCATGCCATACTTATAAAAAGCATGCCCACATTCCATCCTTTGCATATTTTCCTTATCTCTAAATAAGAATGAGAGCACTAAGCAACTGTACCTACTAGCTTGTGGACATAATCATCGTCCAATTGTTAATTTTAGAGCAACTATTAATTTTCTTTTCAATTTACTAGACAACAATAACACAGGTAGGATCACTGAGAGAAACAAAATCACAAGATACACAACATTTATCTTGGGAAACCCTCATGTGGGAAAAAACCCAAAAAAAATCCCTTAATATATATAGCCAATACAATGCCAAGAAAATAAACCAAAACACTAGAGAATATCCAACACTGAGCAATGTGCCTCTCTCTTCCTTCTTCTCCCAATTGCAGCTATCTCCAAACTTGAGCACTTTTTGAGTGGATTGAGTGAGTGGATGAATGAGGCGGTAGCCACTCTTATTTATATTAGCTGGCATGCGCTAGGGAGGTGTCTCTTCACTGGGCAGGGCCTAATTATTCACTTAGTGGTTAAAACCACTTTAATGAGGCCTAGGGATGAATTCTTATTTTGCATGATATAATTAGGGTTTGACCAATCCGTAAAAGGGGATTTGGTCATTTACAAAGCCTGACATGATCAATCCACAAAAGGGGATTGATCTAATTAATAATGACTCAATAATGAATAGAATACTCTTTGCAGTTACAATATTTCAACCCTCCCCCTTAACAAGAAGGGTATTCTACAACATCTTCAAGAGAGAGAGAGAGAGGGCAACAACATCAACATCATTTGAAACATTGACTGGCATATCTATAAATCATCGAAAGTTTTTCTCATTATCATTCACAACATGGAGCTGGTGTAACATCATCATCATCTTCATCAACATGGATTATTATAATACTAATACATCATCATCATCAATAACATCAATAACAATAACATCATCATCACAACACAAAGCCTGGAGCAAAAACATCATCACAACACGAAGGCTGGAGCAACAACATCATCATAGCACGAAGGTTGGAGCAACAAAATCATCACAACACGATGGTTGGAGCAACACCATCATCATCATCATCATCATGGGGCAACAAAATGAGGCAGGTGTTGCAACATTTTGTAGTACTCTGACAGTCCCTAAGGAGCTGCCCAGGAATCATAAGATTCCCTAGGATATAAAATCCTAACGGAGCTACCACGTGGTACTCTGATAGACCATCCTTATTGGACCTTCGAGATCTTCCCAGGAATCATAAGATTCCCTAGGATTATAAAAATCCAAACGAAGCTACCACTACTGATCATAGCTAACATATACATGCACATGTACTCTGACAGACCATCATTATCGAACCTTTGGGATATGTCCATGGATGATCAGTCCCCTAGGATATAAAAGCCTAACTGAGTTATCTGCTATTGGTCAGGATACCATAGTATCATCAACATCACCCCCCCTTTAGAGGGAGGTCCTTTTGGACTATACCAAGATTGTTTTGAAAGTGCTCAAACTTTACACGAGACAAAGGCATGGTCAACACATCTGCAACCTGCTCATCTGTGCCAACATATTGGAGCTTTATGGCTCCCCTCTGCAACATATCACAAATGTAGTGATACCGTATTTCTATGTGCTTCGACTTGTCATGGAACACAAGGTTCTCTGTCATCTTTATGTAGCTATGGTTATCACATAAAATCATGGCTGCTTCCATCTCCAGATCAAATAGAACTGTGAACAACTTCTATAGTCATATGGCTTCACAACTGGTGGAACATGAAACAATGTATTCTGCTTCTGTTGTGCTAAGAGAAATACTAGGTTGCTTCCTACTATGACATGAATTCATGTATGACCCCGGACTAAAACAACATCCTGGAGTGCTCTTTCTGTCGGAAACACTTCCAACCCAATTTGAATCAATATAACCAATCAGTCTGAAGTCTTGATATCCATTGTAGTAGACAAGAAAGTCCAATGTACCCTTAAGGTATCTCATCATATGTTTTGTAGAAACAAAGTGAACACGTCTGGGCTCTACCAGATATTGACTCAAGGTGTTCACATCAAAACATATATTTGGACTGGTATTTTTTAGATACATCAACGATCCAATTATCTATCTGTAAAATGTAGCATCAACCAATTCTGACGAAGTATCAACCAGGAGATTCAACTTTGTTTCCATGGGTGTATTCATGGATTTACACTCCAACATATCAAACCTCTTTAGTATTTCAACTGCATACTTCCCTTGGTTAAGGAATATCTTCTTTGTGCTCTGCCAAACCTCAAGACCTAAGAAATAATGCATCGGGCCTAGGCCTTTCATCTCAAATTCTACAACAAGATTCTTCTTACAATTAGTGATGAGCATTTCTTCTCCAATTAAGAATAATTCATCCACATACAGTGGCAATATAACCGGATCAATATTCATAACCTTGAATTAAAGGTTAGAATCAACTTTTATCTTGGTAAAGCCCAAGCTTGTCAGGAAACTGTCAATTCTTTCCTACCAAGCTCCAAGAGCTTGCTTCAATCTGTACAGATCCTTCTTCAAGTTGAAGACATGTGTCTTTCTATCTTCAACTTCAAACCCTTGAGGTTGTTCTATATATACTTCTTCTTCAATGAAATCATTTAAGAAGGTTGTTTTCACACCCATCTGGTGTAACTTCCACTTCATCTTAGCCACAAGGCTATGATGGTTCTGATAGAAGTGTATCTGGATACATGAGAAAACGTATCTTCATAGTCAATGCCTTCCTTTTGATAAAAACCAAGAGCTACAAACCTTTCTTTATATTTCTCAATACTTCCATCAACAACATGTTTTATCTTGCATAGCCATTTGTAAGATACCACATCTTTGATCTTCTATATGGAAACTATTTCCCATACATTATTCTTTATAATGGATTGTTATTCTTCTGTCATGGCATCTACCCATTATTTTTTCTGAATGGCTTCTTCAAAGCAAGTAGGCTCCTTCTCTATGAGATCACACATCAAAGCCATATAACTAGAGAATGGCTTAGGTTTCTTAACTTGTCTCATGGTTCCTTCGAGGGCACCATACTTATCTCCATCTTGAATAAGTTCCCTTTCCCAAGATAGATTTCTCTTTTGAGAGATCGTCATCTGGGGAGGTTCTTGAGATTCTATCATATCATGATCTTCATGAATCTCATCATCATGGGAAATGATGGCTTCCCTCACTGGTTCTACAACTCTGGGAGATACAAGTTCTTCTTCATATACTTCTTCAAGCTAGCATCTCCTTGATTTCTTGAGTGTTTCATCTTCATCAAAGGTTACATCTCTGTTGATCTCAATATGATGTTAACCTGGAATGTAAATTCTGAAGGCCTTAGATACCTCACTGTATCCAAAAAATATTCTCTTCTTTCCTGAAGGGTCCAACTTAGTTCTCTTTTCTTTCGAAATGTGTACAAACACTGGACAACCAAATATTTTGAGATGGCTTACTTCTGGCTTCTTTCCGGAGAACATTTCTTCGGGGTTTTTGAACCGAGCGCACTATGGGATAATCTATTTTGTACATACATTGTTGTTTTTGCCGCTTCTTCCCATAAGTGCATTAGAATATCTTGATCATGGACCATAGTATTCAATGCTTCCATTATAGTTTTGTTCTTTCTTTCTACCACACCATTTTGTTGAGGATTGTAGGGAGTGGTGAGCTCCCTCTTAATCTCGACATCTCTGCAAAATATTACAAACTCTTTTGAGGTGTATTCTCCTCCATTATCTGACCTGAGTATCTTGATTTTTTCTTTCAACAAGATTCTCTATCAAGGCTTTGAATTCCTTGAATTTCCTAAACACTTCATCTTTTGATTTCAATAAGTAAACCCAATTCTTGTGAGAATAGTCATCAATAAATGATACGTAGTATACATACCCACTAACAGAGGTGGATGGCATTCGGCCACATACATCTGAGTGGATGAGCTCCAAGACTCCTTATGCTTTACTGTTGTTCTTCGGGAAAGGATTCTTGATGTTCTTTTCTTGTGCACATCCCTTGTACACACCTTCATGGTCAACCTTGAAATATGGTATACCTATAACTTCCTTGCTTACATATGGTAAGGCCTAGTAGTTGATGTGAGCTAGTCTTCTATGCCAAAGTTCACACAGACTCTTAGTGGAGTGAATCAAGGCTGCATCTGAGTGACCTTTTAATTTGTACATGCCACCTTATTATGTTCCAATAACAATTGCATCTTCTATGGTTTTTCCTTTAGGCCACATGAGAAATTCACCATCTATGAATGCAACCCTGAAGCCTTTCTTATATAAAGCTGAGATAGAAAACAAGTTCTTCGTCAAACCTGGTACATATAGTACATCCTTCATCTTCATTGGGATCCCAGAATCAAGTTGATAATTGGACTCTCCTACTCCTTTAATAGGGTACTGGTAGTCATATCCAAGTGTCACTTTATAGGGAAAGTTATTTTTGGTAAGGCTAGAGAGAATGTCTCTTTGAACTGTTATGTGCTTGGAAGCACCACTATCTTCACTAGGTAACATTGATCCAGAGAGGGAAAAGATTAAGACATAGTCTTCGATTTTTTTTTTAATCATCTTTGTGGGTGGCTCTTCATCTTCAATTGTATGGGCATTGTTCCTTTTGTTCCTCTTCTTGTATTCTTCTCTTCTAGCTGGAAAATTCTTAGAAATATGTCCCATCTTGTCACAATGGTAACATTGGTAGGATGAGAAATCCTTTTCTCTTCTTTGACCTTTTTGAAACTTCTGGAATCTCCTTGGAGGGTGAGATTCTTTATGGATGAATTTGTTTGGGGAATGAGACTCCTTATGTGGGTGGGTCTCTTTCTTGAAGTGAGGCCATCTCTTTCCTCCTTTAGTATGAGTAGCTAGAGCTTGATCTTCATCCCTTAATAGTACTTATTCTTAGTTAGCTACTCATGCTTCTTCTTGAACACATTCTTCCCAAAGATTGTCAAATTGTAGTTTGTCCTTTCTGGCACAAATGGTTTGGATGAATGCATTCCAAGGTCTTGTGAGTCCATTAAGAGATGTCATTATGAGTTCATCTGCATTTAGGGTATCTCCAATTGCTTCTAGTTGTTCCTTGAATTGAGAGATTCTAGAGAAATATTCATGAAATGTTTCTCCTTTCTGCATCTTTGTACTCTTGAGTTGAGTTCTCGAGTTCATCTTTTGTTTATGTTTCTTCCTTCATACAATCTGGTTAGCACATCAAACATTTATTTTGGGGTATTCTTAGATGCCACTTGAGGGATCAAGTGATCTTTGATAGAGTGTGCAATGATTCTTTTGGCCCTAACCATGTCTTTCTGGTACTTTGATTTAGCTGTAGCATCTGCGGGTTCTGGTACATTTTCTTTGATGAATCTTGCTAGGTCATTCTCTTCAAGAATGAGTGCAATCATATACTTCTAGGCATGGAAGTTATCCACACCTTATAACTTGTCAACAAGCTTGGTGCTTGCAAACATCTTGACCTGAAGCTGGGAAAATGACCAAAAAATGAAAGTGCTCTGAATTTAGATCTGAACTTACCAGGAGGTGTGTTTGGATGAGGCGAGTAGCCTGGTGTAGTTAGCTTTTTGAAAATCCAACTTTTACCCCTTGAAACTGAGTTTACGCAATTCTGGAATGGTACTTTTGGTATTGGTTCTGGTTTCCTGGTTTTATGGTTTTATGATACCAATGAAAACTAGGGTTTCACTTTTCGAGAGTTCTTTCCACTAAAAAAGGTGCGCTCAATTTGCCAATGAGCTCGCTAGGCTAGGGAGCACTTCCTTGATGAGTTTGAGACTGAAATTCCTCTTCAATAAAAATCCCTAATTTTCTTGTACGACAATAATGACGTTTTTTCTTATCCAGTAAAAGGTGCTCTCTTGAGCTTAGCTCTGATATCGGTGGCCACCCACCTTTTCAACTCGCTTAAAACAGTTTTTTGGCAATTTTGGTAATTTACTATTTTTAGCAGTTTTTAACTTCTGGGGCCATTTTGAGGGCCTAAATGAAGGTTTTTTTGGGATCGAGCTTCTCAATCATAGCCGCAGGCTTTGATAGAGCCCCAAAAATTAATCTCATAGAAGATACCTTTGCAGCGAGTTATCGTGCGCCCCAAACGAAGATTGTATGCCAAAGTTACGCCCTCGGGAAGTTGATACACCAAACTACCCAAAACAAGGTCCACAGAACTGTTGAATTTTCATCTTCTGGGGTTACAGTTTTGGATTTTCTTTATGATAAAAAGGGAGTATAGAAACACCTTTTCAGAAACTAAAGAAGAAGAATGTGAGCCAGATACAACTCAAAATGAAAAACTTCTTATGGATTTAGAGTAACAAATATCTGATCAAGAAAAAATAGACACAGAAGACTGTGAAGTTGTAGTTGACATGGAAGGAGAACTCATTAGTGCGCTGAAGGAAATATCTCGACTCAAGAAAACTAATAGACTAAGAAAAGAGAAGTTACAAATTTATAAAGAAAAAGACAATGAGATTAGCGAAGATATATATAGTCATCTTAAAAATCCAACTAGAAGAGACCAAAAGAAGGGAAGAAATATTGATGAATCAAATAAAAGAAAATGAGAACCTTTGTGACAAACTAGAAGCAGGAATAACATCCTTAAGAAAAGATCTAGAGAAGTCCAAGACTCAAATGAATATCAAATTCGTAAGAGGATCTGAAATCCTAGATAACATTCTCAGCAATCAGAGATCACCAGATGACACAACAGGGCTGGGATATAAGGAAATTTTGAATGTTGTCAAAGATGAGTCAAGCATCAATACGTCAACTACTGAGAAGCTCACAAGCTATGCCAATTCTATCAAGGGAAACAATAGTCAACCTAACAAGCCAAAAAATGAAAAGAAGAAGCAGTCAGAACTGGATCAACCCAACCATGCAAACAAATATGAAGTAAGAAAACAACAAATGTCTGAATCTTATCAAGTTGACAGACAAAGATCAATTCCTTCAAGTAAGTTATTCATTCCAAGGAATTCAAACTTTTTCTATGGATATTGTTTCTCTTGTGGTAGTTTTGGACATAAGGTTGTGAGTTGTAGGACTTTTGGATATAACATAAATGTAAGAATGAGATTCAATAAACCTCAAATGGCTATGGTTCAAAACTCTTTCAATAACGTCTTCTCTCCTTTACTGAATGAAATCGAGTGTTACATATGAAATAAATTTGGACACAAAACAAGTGAATGCAGAAGCAAGTTGTTGCCTATATTTAAGTAAGACAGACAAGACAATTTTGCCAAGGTTTGGATGAAGAAAAATAAAAACAAAGAAAAATGTGGATTGGCTCTATATGCCAAAAATCAAGAAAATCAATGGTATATTGACAGTGGTTGCTCCAAGCACATGGCATGAGATAAGAGTAAGATTGAATTCCTCACTGAAGAAAAAGGTGGTAATGTTACTTTTGGAAACAATGCTCCTACTAGAATTAGAGGAAAATGAATTGTTGTACTAGATGAAGATAAGAAGGGAAAGACCAAAGCACATAATGTGTTGTATGTAGATGGTCTAAAACATAACTTGTTGAATGTAAGTAAAATGTGTGACCAAGGACAAAATGTTCTCTTCCATTCAAAAGGTTGTAAAGTGATGGATGCGAATACAAAGAAAATTGTTGCAAAGGTAGTCAAACTCCAGGGAATGTGTATGTTCTAGAAGAAGGCAAAGAAAAATGTTGCATTGGTAAAACTGATGAGAGTTGGATTTGACACAAAATATTAGGTCATCTTAGTTTTAATCAGGTTGTTAAGCTAGGAAGAAAGGATTTTGTATGGGATATTCCTAAAATTTCCAAACCTGAGAATACTGTCTGCAAGTCATGTCAGTTTGGAAAGCAATCAACAATTCAATTCAAGGCAAGAGAACACTCCACCACTCGACCTCTTGAGATGATCCATACATATATTTGTGGCCCTATTAGTACACAATCACCACAAGGTGAAAAATATTTCATATTTCTGATTGATGACTATACCAGGATGACTTGGGTTGGATTGTTGAAGCATAAATTTGAGGCTTTTAAAAAATTTAAAATCTTCAAAGCGCAGGCAGAAAATGAAATGGAATTAAAAATCAATTGCCTAAGGTCAAAACAGAGGAGGATAATTCACATATGATGAATTCAATAGTTATTGTGAGAAACATGGGATCACAAAACAATTTTCTATTGCAAGAACCCCTCAGCAGAATGGAGTTGTAGAAAGGAGGAACAAAACAATTCAAGAAATGGCCAGGGCAATGCTTGATGAATCAAAAGTATCCAATACCTTTGTGGAAGAGGTCGTTCAAACTAGTGTCAACATTCTCAATAAATCTCACATAAGAGTAAACAATAATAAAACCCCTTATGGGCTATGGCATGGAAGATCAACATCAATAAAACATTTCAAAATATTTAGAAGCAAACACTACATTAAAAGAAATGAAGAAAACTTGTGTAAGTTTGATTCTAGAGTTAATGAAGGTATCCCATTAGGATACTCCTCCATAAGCAAAGGGTACAAGTGCAACAACAAAAGACTCCACAAGATAGTTGACAGTATAAATGTGAAAGTAGATGAGGGACCACTTCATTCAGTAAGACACCAACACCATGATGATTCATATGATGAGCCAATAAACAATGAACCACAAGATGACAAAATGAATGAGTATAAGGAACAAGAGAATTTAGAGGAAGAGGAGAGAATGGAAACACCACAACCAAAGACATCATCAAGGTATGTTCAAAAACATCATCCAGAAAGTCAAATTCTTGGAAACAAGGAAGCATGCGTACAAGATAGAAGAAAATTATAGATACATATAGCTCTGCAAATTTTGCACTGTTGTCCATGAGTGAACCCCAAAATTTTGTTCAAGCAAGTCAACATGACCATTGGGTCAAAGCCATGAATGAAAAACTAGATCAAATAGAGAAAAACAAGACTTGGGATCTTCTTTCAAGACCAATAACAAGAATGTAATAGGAACTAAATGGGTATTCAAAAACAAGTTGAATGAAGATGGACAAATAGTCATAAACAAGGCCAGACTGGTATGCAAAGGGTATGCTCAAGTAGAAGGAGTGGACTTTGAAGAAACCTTTTCCCCTGTTGCAAGAATTGAAGCTATCATGATGTTTTTGGCTTTTGCATGCTACAACAAATTCAAAGTTTATCAGATGGATGTCATATCAACCTTTTAAAATGGTGACCTAGAGGAAGAAGTTTATGTGAAGCAAACAAAGGGTTTTCAACTGACTAACAAAAAATATTATGTTTGTCGATTAAATAAAGTCATGTATGGGCTAGAACAAGCTCCAAGAGCTTGGTGCTAAAGACTGGACAAATATTTGCACCAGCAATGATTTCAAAAATTAAAGGTTGATAACAACTTATACATCAAGGCCGAAGTTTATTACTTGTTAATTATTGTAGTATATGTTGATGATATTATTTTTGGCAATAACATTGAATTAATGAGTAAGAAGTTTGCAGTTGCAATGCAGTAAGAATTAGAGATGTCTATGTTGGGGGAACTCTCTTTCTTTCTTGGTTTACATATTCATCAATCAGAAAGAGGAATTTTCATTTCTCATAGTAAATGTCTCAAGGAAATCTTGAAGAAATTTGGCATGGAAAATTGCACACCAGTAAGCACTCCTATAACTACCAATTGCAAACTCAACAAAGATAATGATGTTTCATAAATAAATCAAACCATGTACAGGTCTATGATCGACAATTTACTCTATCTCACAGCTTCAAGGCTTGACATCATGCAAGCAATGGGTTTGGTAGGAAGGTATCAATCCAGTGCCAAGGAAACTCATGTCCTTGTTGTTAAAATAATATTTAGATACTCCCTTACCGGAGGGATAAAGTCGTGACTAACGGGATCTAACCCTTCGCTTTCTCTCGCCCTAGCCTTTCGTTCTGGATTCCTTGCTTCAACCCTTGCCATTGGGTTTGGGACCGGTGCTGCTAAAGAGTTCTGATTCTTTGTTCTCTTTTGAGAATAGGGACTCTCAATTCAATGAAACTCATGTCCTTGTTGTTAAAATAATATTTAGATACCTGCAAGGCACTGTTGATTATGGCTTGTGGTATCCAAAAGACACAAATATCGTTCTTAGAGCTTATACAGATGCAAACTAGGCAGGGAGTATTGATGACCGAAAAAGCACTAGTGGCAGTACATTCTTCCTTGGCAATTGTTTAGTGTCCCGGCTCAGCAAGAAACAAACTTCCATTTCCCTTTCTACAACTAAAGCCGAATATATAGTTGCAACAACATATTGTACTCAAGTGTTGTGGATAATAACTAATCTCAAGGATATTCAAGTTCCTTGTGATCAACCTGTCACTATCATGTGTGACAATACAAGTGCTATCAATATCTCTAAAAACCCTGTTCAACATTCTAAGACTAAGCATATACCAATCAAATATCATTTTCTCAGAGAACATGTTTAGGATCAGGTGGTCAAATTAACATATGTTCCTTCCAAAGAACAGATTGCAGATATTTTTACCAAGCCATTGCCAAGAGAAACTTTTGAGTATCTTAGACAGAGGTTGGGTGTGATCTCATCTTTCCTACTTTAGTAAAGAACACAACTCACTACTTCTACAGGTGCCCCACTTGATGCTATATTAGGGGCAAGTGATATTGTTGTTAATATTTACTTTAATCATAAAAATAAGTTTGCTTTTGTGGAGATGCACATAGTAGAAGTTTTCAATGGCTCTCGATGGTATTTTTTTTTAGGATGGTTCTGTGTGCATACAGAGTTCAAGAGCATGTTTTAACACAAGCTTCCATAGGTCCTTTATTCCTAAGGAGAGAATCTACACAATGTCTCTTTGTCATTGCTATCAAAGGGGGAGAGTAGTAACAAACAAAAACCAACAAACCTAGATGTTGATACATATTAAAAGGGGGAGTTTGCTACGCACATTGAAAGGGGGAGCATCTTAGCATAAATGCCATTGATTTGACAGTTAGGGTCTTTTGATTGCCATCAATGACAGAGGGGGAGTTTGTTGCACCTATGTTGTCATTGATGTCAAAGTGGTCATGGACATGGTCAGTTATAGCACAATAACATACACGAATGAAACAAAAGCGCGTGCAATAACAAAAAGTATGGCACAAAGTATGATGCACAGATGGAGGAAGTCGTAAAGGATGAAAACCACAGTTCGCAGAAGAAGCGAAGAATGAAAGGATCAATTGCGCAGAAGAAGATCAATAGCTAGGACTTGATCGTAGATATGATCGGTCAATGAATAAATTTTTGGTGATAACAAATAACTGTAGCAAGATCGATAGGGGGATGACCTATGACATAGTTTAGAAGTGAAGTACGACGAAGAAAAATGCAACCGAGTAGATTGCGATAGATTTCCCTATCCGCGATTGCGAAGTGGAACGACGGATGCTGGTGCTGCAACACGACGACGAATGTGCAACGACTGCAAGGTGCCTTGAGCTAGTGCGCGAATTGCGCAATGGAGTGTGACGAAACGAAGTTGGTTTCTTGTCAATGGCGCAGAAGAAAATCTACAGGGTATCTTGAGCCAATGCAACGAATGGTGTTGTGGACTACGACGAAACAAGTGGAAGTTCAACAGTGAAATAGGCGAGTCACCAAGGCGCGCTCACAGTCTGGTGGGGCGACTGGGTGAGCGCATTGCAGGGCAAGTGGGATAAGTTGAAGACTTGTGACTTGAATTTTTTGCTCCTATTCTATCTGCGCATTGGACGCTCTATAAACCAAAATGTAAATGGCTGCGTCAATTTTGATGAGATGCGAGATTTGGTCTGTTTGATTTAGTCAAAGAATATCGAGTCGTAACTAAATAAGAAATATTCTTAATTTAGACGAAAGTATGTCCACATATAACTAACTGGACTTTGATGTGATCAAAATTTGCCCACAATATAATTGTTATGCATCCACATACAATTAGTAGAACTCGGGGAAAGATATTATAAATCGGGATGTGCGCTGATCGAGAGTGTAGTTGAAGCATAGAGAGGAAAAAGGTTAAGTAATTTTTCAAAGGAACTGAACTAGAGATATATCAGATCATGTTGATGTTGATATTATGGTAGTTGCAGGAGGTATTTACCTCCACATGTAAAACTAACGAGAATAGAATATTCCGGGAGAAACCCTAATTAATTGGTTAATAACTCTAGAAGACAAGTCGGCTCAAGAGAATGACTTGTATTAGGTTATTAGCCTCCAAGAGAAGAAGTCAACTAAAGGAAATGTTATTAGTACCCAGAATGAGAAGTCGGCCGAGGAAGTCTGCCAGAAATACTATAAATACAGGGGGCCAGTGTTCATTCTGGCTATGATTCTCAGAACTGTAGAAGCAACACTTGTGCACACTGCAGTTGGTTAGTTTGTGTGCAAGTTTGGAGGGAGCTGTTGTTGCAGCTGTTGCAACTAGCAGCATTCAGTTTTGGATTGGACTCTCTCTTGGTTATGGTTTGGACTCTCTGATCAACTCTTGTTACTCTTGCTTGGTGCACTATCCTTGGAGGAAGGTGCGCTACCCTTTGTTTGGCTATCTAGCCTAGGGTTTGCTTCTGGAATGATTCTTTGTCAAGGTTAAGGTGCTCGAGGGTGGCTTCGGCCTATGGTTGGGTGACAATAGTGATATTGTCTATGGTTAAACGAGCACATCCATCATATTCTAAAATTTGATGCACAGAGAGGAAAAAGCTCCTGTAAATTTGAGAAATATTTAATTATGTAAGATTTTTTTTTTTAAATAGGAAGGCATGGTGGCACAGGGGAGAGGACTGGTGGCCTCACTCTACAGGTTGGTGCCTGAGAGGATTGGTGTCCTCATTCTATAGGTTGGTGCCTGAGAGGATTGGTGTCCTCATAATTTGTATACTGTGTGATTACGTAAGCTGATGTAATACTGCACTATAACTGTGAGTCTGTGAGTCTCAACAGTGTCGACCAGAACTATCTAAATGGAAAGCAACCAGGAAAACCTACGACAGTGTCGACCAGAACTATCTAAATGGAAAGCAACCAGGAAAATCTACGACTTGTACAAGACAAAATAAACTGGAAATTTATAATAAATTGCAATGAGAGAATAAATAAAACATATTGCAAAGGCAACAAAGGTAGAAGATTTTAATGAATTAAGGATAGTCGATAGCCCCCATCAAAAGCGACTCATCCATAAGCTCTCACAGGTTGGTTGTTGATTGTAGGCGAATTGTACTGCTATGACTGTAGGCTAATAGCAGTAACCGCAGATTGAGTCACAAGGGTAAAGACTGGAGCTAAGATAGGAAAGGCAAACAGAGCAAGCATCAAAGCAATAATCCAAACAAGCAGCAGGTGAACCTGTAGTGGGAGACTGATATGTTGTTCTAGATGCAGCTGATCCAATCGAAGAAGCCCTAGAAGCGGGAAAAAAAAAAAAAAGGCTTAGACATAGGCGTTTTATCGAGTTGATCTAGTAAGCAGTAAATGCAATTGTGATGCAAAATTTCCTTTCGTCGACGATCTAGCAGGCCAACGATGAGTCCGCGCTCAAAGTCAGCTTCAAATTCGGTGCCCTAAACTTACCTTACCATCGGCCGATTGGTATTAAATCTTCTCCATTGATGGATGATAAGAAATTCCTCTAGCGAAGAGTATCTTCCTCACCAATGAATGGGCCAGCCTGTATCATCGGTGCCCGCTTTTCGGCCATGGCATCGATGTCTTTAATCGGTTGTCAACTGTGCTTAAAGGAACCCTCTTTATCGCCGTAACAAATTTCCTTTCCATCAGCGATGAGACTTGCCTTCCATCTATGGCCGAACAGGCCAGCAAAGAAATCGACGCCCTAGCCTCATCTCTCTATCGACGATTAGCAAGAACGTTGTCCTCGGTGATTGGCAGAATTTGTTCCATCGACAATGACAAGAAAACCCTCCTTCGGCGATGACAAATAATTCTCAGATCGGTGCTTGAATGGACATCGACACTTGGGCCTAATTCTCAACAGTGCTTCTGATTTATTCTCCATCGACGCCTCGTAGTGTCTCCACCATCGGCGTTTGGAGAATTCTTATCATTGGCGCTGGGAAGGTTTTTGCTTCGCCCCAATCTTTTCTTCTCATCCGCGATTTGCATAGATGTTAATTAAATAATAATCTATTTTTAAGGTTACAGCCAAGCCAGCATACTAAATTGGTGTATGAGACTCTCTTGTTTGTGGTACAAGGGACCCCCCTCCCCCCAACGACTTGACTGTTAAAGTCTACGAAGGTATACATACCCTACCCCCTTTGGATTTGAACCTGTAACCTCTTAATAACTGTAACCGTACACTGTCAATGGTTCTGGCCAGCAATATCAGTTGTTATTAAGATTTTTTGTTTTGTTTCTTGATTCAGTTGTAATATTTCATAGATGTTAATTATAACTGTAATCTTAACAGTTGTGATTGTATATTGCCAGCTGTTCTGGCCAGTTATATCAGTTGTTAGGATTTCTTTTTTTGTTTCTTGATTCAGTTGTAATGTTTCTCACTTATAAAGCTAATCATTTCATCTAATACGAATATTTTTGTTTCCAATCAAATTTCTTGTTTTGTTTCTTGATTCACTTGTAATGTTTCTCACTTATAAAGTTCATCCTTTCATCTAATAGAAACATTCTTATTCCCAACAAAATTTCTTGTTTTATTTCTTGATTCAATTGTAATGTTTCTCACTTATAAGGTTCATCCTTTCATCTAATAAGAACATTCTTGTTCCCAACCTGTTTATCATCTTCTTTACTTCTTATTTTGTCATGTCAATGTCAATAGAATCTCCCATAGGCGCCTCATAATTTTCTGACTTCAGCAACCGAAATACTCTACCCTCTCGGCGCTTGGGCCTTCCTTGGTTTTCGGTGATCAAAGTGCCTAGGGCATCGGCGCCCTCGACTTTTTGTTGACATCAACGAATGAGCGGGCCTTGTTATCGGCGCCCTAGGTTTTTCTTTTCACCGGTGCTTGAGATGGTTCTCACATGGGCGCTTTGGATAATTTCTTTAGAGCGGTGACATGTTAGTTGGCACGCGCCATACCCCATCTGTTCAGTTGCCACATAGGCATAAGCAAGTGGAAAAACATGAAAGAGTGGAAAAACATGAAAGAGACATGAAAGAACTTTAGGAGGCTATAGCTTCTCACTTTGAGCTCTGAAAATAGGCATTGGAAATCTCTTGAGGAGTATTATCAACCTAAGAGCTCATACCTGAGACTTGAGCAATAGATTTCTCAGAAAAGAAAAAGTAGTTTCGTAAGAGTGGACTCAACACATTCATGGTTAATAGCCAAATAAGTAACAAGAGTGTGAATTTCACTATTATTTTAGAATGAGGGCATAGCGAACTGGTTTAAAGAGTGTGTCAATTAAAGGGAATGAGAAATGGAGGAAATTTTCCCAATAAAGGTTGGGTATGTGACAAAATGGTATTAGAGTTGTGGTTCAAGCATTGGACCTAAAAGGACCAAATATAGACTATAGAGGCAAAATTATCGAAGTCTTAGTTTAAACAACCAACCGACATGGACAAGGAACCAAAGCCAAAATCACACACCAGGGGCTGTATGGGCTTAAGAAAGAATCATGACTATATATACCAAAAAAAAATCATTGAAACTATTAATCAATTTGAGTTAAAAGTTGTATTGACCTATATGCATAAAAAGCCATGGAATCCAAATCTTATGAACAAATGCTTTGGTTGTTGTCAAAGAATAAAAATTGTACAATGTATACTACAAAATTCTAGTCATGTTTGGGAGGTGTAGGCAACATAAGAAAAATCATACATTATTTTCCAATTAATACTTGAAGGTTGTGATATCACTGTTGAAGCCTACATTACTCTCTTTGCTGCTTATGGAAGATGTGGTGTTCCTACACTACTCTCCTTGCTGCTTATGGAAGATGTGTTGTTCCTGACAAGGCATCTGCTATTCTTGATGAAATGGATACCATTCCTCACTTTCAACCTAATATAATTACCTACATTATATCTATAAAGTCTTGTGTTGAACTTGGCCATCTTGACCATGTTGATACGTTGCTTGCTGAAATGTCAAATACTGGAATGAGGCCTAACATAGTCACTTACTATTCAATTGTTGATGGGTATGGAAAAGTAGGTCGGTCGGAAGAGATGGAGAATATCCTCTCACACATGTATGAAAATCACAAATCTAAGCCTGGCATGTGTATTATGAATTCCACTCTCAGGGCAATTGGTAATAGTGGAAAAACTGAAAACATGGAGAAATGGTATGAAAAATTCTATAACATTGGGCTTCAACCTTATGTAAGGACCTTTGATGTGATAATCAGTTCATATGGTAAACAATGGTTACATGAAAGAATGATTACAATGACGAACATGCATAAATGCTATTTCTTATGGACAGCTATAAGATATAATGCTATTATTGATGTATATGGGAGTAATTTATAATTGAATGATATTTGAAGGTGTTAAGTCCAATAGTATACTTCTTTGCCCTCCTGTGAGTGCATACAATAAGGGAGGGATATTCCATAAGATCACAAAGTTTCTATGGCAGGTAGATAATTCTAATATTATGGATGACTGCATGCTTCAATCAAGGAGGAAAAACTTGGTGCATATGTGCTCAACTACAAAGATATGCAATTGTAGGTAATTCAATGACAATTGGGTAAATCTTTTTTCATGTGTAAAAAATCCATATATCCATATTTGCTATTGTGCTCTCAATTGGTTTAACTACGATTTAAGGCATTACATTGTGAATTGCAAGTCCAATCCCTAGATGTAACCTAGTTTGGTGTTTTGTTTCACATTTGCATTGAATGGTTCTATATATGCTTGTGTAACATATATCCATATTTGTTATTGTGTTCTCAATTGGTTTAACTACGATTAAAGGCATTACATTTGCTATTGTGCTCTCAATTGGTTTAACTACGATTAAAGGCATTACATTGTGAATTGCAGTCCAATCCCTAGATGTAACCTAGTTTGGTGTTTTGTTTCACATTTGCATTGAATGGTTCTATATATGCTTGTGTAACATATATCCATATTTGCTATTGTGTTCTCAATTGGTTTAACTACGATTAAAGGCATTACATTTGCTATTGTGCTCTCAATTGGTTTAACTACGATTAAAGGCATTACATTGTGAATTGCAAGTCCAATCCCTAGATGTAACCTAGTTTGGTGTTTTGTTTCACATTTTCATTGAATGGTTCTATATATGCTTGTGTAACATATATCCATATTTGCTATTTTGTTCTCAATTGGTTTAACTACGATTAAAGGCATTACATTTGCTATTGTGCTCTCAATTGGTTTAACTACGATTAAAGGCATTACATTGTGAATTGCAAGTCCAATCCCTAGATATAACCTAGTTTGGTGTTTTACATTGAATGGTTTTATATATGCTTGTGTAACATATATCCATATTTGCTATTATGCTCTCAATTAGTTTAACTACAATTAAAGGCATTACGTTGTGAATTGCAAGTCCAATCCCTAGATGTAACCTAGTTTGGTGTTTTATTTTACATTTGCTCCAATCCCTAGATGTAACCTAGTTTGGTGTTTTATTTTACATTGGCATTGAATGGTTCTATATATGCTTGTGTAACGAAGCATGAAGATATAGGCATGTTAATGCACAAATTAGGTAATATCTTGCATGGCGGATATGCTTGAGCAAATTGAAATGAATGGTTATATCAATGCCATTTTTGCATATGTATTATATGTGGGATTAATCAATGCCCAAGACATGGCCTTTTCTATATTAAAATCCACAGTGAAAACTTAATTTGTATGGGCATATTAATGCCCAGATATTATACTCTTTCTTCATTTAATTTATGCTTGGGGAGATTGAATATAATGGCAAATCCATGCCCTAAATTTGGCATCTCTATTTTAAAATTAGGTGTGTGGAAAATATATTTAGAAGGGTAAATCGATAGTCAACCATTGGCATCTCAATGCAATGAAATTGTGTATGGGCACAATGATTTGGTGGAGAAAATTGATTCCCAGCTTAGCATCCTTTTTCCCTTTTAGTTGTGGATAAGCAAGTTGAAGTGTATTTTGCATTGCATTTGTTCTGAAGAAAGCTTGGCATTTGAATAGAAGTAACGTGATGAGTATGTGGAAAGCGTTGCCATCTTGGACAGTTATTTTAGATCTGCATTTGAATTGCAGTATATTGAATTACATGGATTAGAGTTTCAAGATTGCTGGCTCAAAGCATCAAAGGTCAGTGAATGTATGTTTAATTGTATAAAAAATGAAGAAAATAAAAACTCCAACCTCCAAACCAGGTGCATGACAAGGGAATTAAAATGAAGTTCTTTTATTTACTCAACATTTTGAATCCTCAAAACTAGTTTGCAAAAGAGGTTTGATGTTGAAAATGGCAATGACCAAAACAAGGGCTGTGTTGTTTTCCTTGCAAACTTCAATGGAGTAATGGTTGCTATTCACTCCCAAGAGCTGATTGCGCATTCATTCAAATTTAGAATGGGCCAAAGAGATGTCATCTTCTGCATAACAATTGGCTTGTCAATTAAATGGTGGAGGGTTGAAATGGATATGCATGAGAATGCTTAGAGGCTCATTTTAGTCATTAAATATTTGCATAAAAAGTTACGAGATGCATTCAAGTTTATAATAGCAAAATTCCTCTCCTCTATAATTTTTAGAACACAACCTTGGACATGTTAAGAAAGAGCTCATTGGTAAAATAGCCAAACTTGAAATCTTATTTGAAATGCCACCCGAAGATGACCAGATTGAAAATTGATCCCTTAATCCGTGGCTTTTGTATATGGGCTCCACTGCTATGGATACTATGACTTAAAGTTTTGATGATCATTGATTAGGGATTGAAAAGGCATGAGCTAAAATGTTAAAATATTCTCATTACTTGAAATACTAACATAAGTATGTGTATTTGAAACCTTCAGTTCATAAAATTTTTAGTATAAATTGGATGAGTACTTGGATGGTTTACAAAATGCAGATATGTTTATTCTCCTGATACTTGGTTGTATTCTCTTGGTTGCCTGTAACAGTGTGAAGATCACTGTTGGGTGTGGGCAACCGTGTTATTTTGTTTCCAGCTTCATTTTGGACAATGTGGTTATCAACATGCTTGCATCGACTTCTCACATATGGATGACAAAATGAGAATAAACCTTCGGTGTCAAGGAAGAAGAAAGGTGCAAGCATTGTGCCTTGGATATGGTTGGGGATATTGATGATGAGACTGCTAACGATAGTCAACTTCGTGGGAAAGACCCAGGCCAATATAAAGCTTGTCAAGAGGATGGTTGTCAAGAGATTGATGAAGGGATCGTGTGAGTTCTCAGGAGGCATCATGGCATCAAGAATGTCGATGACAATCACACAGTTATGAAAAATTGGTCATGGTAATAAGATGGTTGTCAAGAGATTGATGAAGGATCGTGTGACTTCTCAGGAGGCATCATGGCATCACGAATGTAGATGACAACCACACAGTTATGAAAAATTGGTCATGGTAATAAGGCATGTAACCTTAAAGGAGTTTTGTAAGAATTCCTTTAGTCATATTTGATAACTTCTTTGATATGGTGATGTATGAATGCATGTTTGTCATTGATACTAAGTGGGATGTGACAAGGTAGGAAACTTTTGGTAGATAAAGATTGTTAGAATTGTTTGTGAGGCATTCATGAGTTCGTATGAGTGATTGTGTCATGACACTTATGTTATGAACTATGTTGGTACATATGCTTATTACAATGAGTGAATGCAAGCTTGTAATGCATATATAATGAATAATAGTTTTATTTCCATTCATGCGATATACGATTTGAAGTGATTGAATTATTAGTGTGTTATAATTCTAAGACCATTTTTGGGGTTGTTGTAAATGCTGAAATGAATAAATTATATACATGAATTCTCATAATTGATTAGTTGACTAAAAGTTCAGATTGTAGGAAGAATGGTCTTGGATATGGAAATGAGTGTAAGTCCGTGATGAAGACTATATGATGCCCTATGCAAGATCCAAATGATATGAGAAGAATCTCATACTTGCAAAAATTAATCTATGTATAAAATAGGTTTGAAACAAAAGATTTTTGACTAAGATTATTATGATGATATCTCATGGAAACCATATATATATGATATAGGTGCGATGATGGATCTATCTAGAGAGGAAATATGATGGATGTTGAAGCTGGATAGTGGGAAGCCCGAGAAGAAGGGCCATTGTGGTGACGCGAAAACCCCATGATATGCCTTGATCACCATTGAGATGTGCTGTGCTATGTTAGAGAAAGCCAAGGGACACCTTGGTTGTAAGAGACTATAAATATTTGTACCTTTCTTGCGTGAGAAAACCTTGGCAAATGATGGGTCACCTGAGGAATTATGTAACATAGAAGGTGTTAAGAGCCAAATACCAAAATAGCATAAAAAAACCTCAGAATAAGTACTCAACACCTTGAAAAAGAGATAATTTCAGATAATAAGCCTCTTCGAGGGGGCAACCTCCTTATACACCACATAAAATTCTAAATACAAGATGATTCCAAATGAAAAGGTCTCCTTGGTATAAATAGGAGACTAGGATGTACAATTACAACTAATGGACCCAAGCCAACATAAATAAAATAACATTACTAATGTAATATGCCCCAATTAAAGGGTAATGTGCCACTATTTAGGGCTTAACATGCCCCTCCCCTTCAGACAAGTGTTTTCCTCAATGCTTGAGTAATTCTGAATGCTTCTGTATAAAGACTCATCTTCCCAAGTGGAATCTTCAATAGGTAGTTTCCTCCACTTAATGAGATACTCTAAAATGGATCTATTCCTCAGTTGGTGAATTCTTGTGTCAGTGATAACTTCAGGCTCCAATATGATTTTTCCTTCCTCGTCAAGTTTTGGAAATATAGTTTGAACTGAGATCTTGTCACCGATAACCTTCTTTAAGCATGAAACATGGAAAACTGGGTGTACTCGCGAAGATGTAGGCAACTCCAATTTGTATGCCATAGTACCAATCTTTAGCAACACCTTATAAGGGCCATAGTAATTTGGTGATAATTTATTATCCCTCTTAGCTTGCTTGAGGGGCATATGTTTGTATGGTTGTAGTCTTAAAAATACCCAATCCCCTACTTCAAAACTTCTTTCACTACGATGTTGATATGCTTGTTGTTTTATGTGATTCTGTGCCATGGTCAGGTTGTCCTTTAAGATTTGGAGAGCTTTTTGTTGATGCTCGATGTGATCTTCCACTGCTTGAACCTTAGATTTTTCTTTTAGAGAAGAAGTGATGGAAGGTGGGTGGTATCCATAGAGTGTCATAAACGGTGTCATTTTTGTTGCAG
The DNA here is from genome assembly GCA_032191745.1 of Picea mariana. Taxonomy (NCBI): domain Eukaryota; kingdom Viridiplantae; phylum Streptophyta; class Pinopsida; order Pinales; family Pinaceae; genus Picea; species Picea mariana. The sequence continues at coordinate 140,174 of JASDQU010100207.1, read as the reverse complement.
TATGAAAGGAAGTGTTATACCACCATTCTGCCAAGGGTAACCATTTGAACCATTGTGTTTGTTTATCATAGACAAACCAATGAAGGTAGCCTTCCAGACATTTGTTCACTATCTCGGTTTGTCCATCAAATTGATGATGATAAGATGAGATATGAGCCAATTAAGTACCCAAACAAGAAAAATATTATGTCCAAAAATGTCTAGTGAAAATGGGATCTCTGTCACTCACAATAATCTTTGGGCTTCCATGTAGGTTTTGAACCATCTCCATGAATGCAGTGGCAACTGTATTGGCTTTGAAAGGATGAGAGAGTGCACAAAAGTGTGTGCACTTGGTCAATCTATCAACAATCACCATGATGACACTCTTTCCTTCAGACTTCGATAACCCTGTGATGAAATCCATGGAAACCTCCTCCCAGCGCTGACTTGGGATGGCTAATGGTTGTAAAAGACCTGGGGTATTAATTATTTCCACCTTATTTTGTTGGCAAACCAAACATTCTACCACAAAACTTTGAACATCAGTTTTAAGGCCATCCCAAAAAAATTCCTTCTTGACCCTATGGTAGGTTTTCAAAAATCCCAAGTGCCCTCCTACCAGAGAGGTGTGTAATTTCAAGAGTACCTTTTGTTTGAGTTGGGAGTTCTTACATAAATATAAGCAATCTTTGTACCATAATGAATCATTTTTCCATGTAAATGCATCTGATGCACTGAAATCTTGTTGCAACCTTTGAATGAGAGTCCTCACATATTCGTAATTCTTCCATTCATCCCTCGCTTATGTTATCCAATCGGGTTGGATGATCGAGATAACACAGAGAAATACCTCAACATCTTCATCCTTTCTTGAGAGTGCAACTACCACAACATTTTGCTTCCCTTTTATGTAGATGATTTCAAAATCATAACCCAACATCTTGGTCACCCATTTTTGTTGTTCTTCTGAAGATAGTTTTTGTTCCAAGAAGTATTTAAGACTATCATGATCCGTTTTGACCTTGAAGTGCCTACCTATTAGGTAAGGGCGCCATTTCTTCAATGCATGTACTATTGCCATCATTTCCTTCTCATAAATGGGTTTGTGTAAGTCCTTTCCCTTGAGTGGCTGATTTTCAAAAGAAAGGGGCCTTCCTTCTTGCATTAGAACAACACCAATGTCATTTCCCGAGGCATCACATTCCACAATAAAGGTTTTTTTGAAATATGGTTTGGTTAAGACACGAGCTTTGCACATCGCCTCTTTAAGTTGTTCAAAAGCTCGAGTTGCCTCTGGAGTCTATGATAATGCATCCTTCTTAGTTAATGTCGTTAAAGATGCTACTATTCTTCCATAGTTTTGAACAAACTTGTGGTATTAACATGTCAAACCCAAAAATCCTCTAAGATTCTTCAATGTTTTGGGAATCGGCCAATCCATCATGGACTTAATCTTGTTAGGGTCTACCTTGACACCTTCATGAGATAAAATATTACCCAAATACTCTACCTCCATCACCCCAAAGAAACATTTGGATGGTTTGACATATAGTTGTTGCTCCTTTAGTAATTGTAGCACCTTGTCAACATGTCGCACATGATCCTCCCAAGACTTGCTATAGATTAGTATATCATCAAAAAATACTAACACAAATTTTCGAAGGAAGGGCTTGAAAATGGAATTCATCAACCCTTGGAATGTGGAAGGTGCATTCTTAAGGCCAAAAGGCATGACCATAAATTCATAATGGCCTTCATGAGTTCAGAATGTTGTTTTTGGGATATCTGCTTCCTTCATTCTAATCTGATGATACCCTGAATGAAGATCCAATTTTGTGAAATAGATTTCTCCATGTAGTTCATCTAACAGTTCATCAATGACGGGAATGAGAAACTTATCTTTAATAGTGATCTTGTTGAGCTCTCTATAATCTGGACACATACACCATGAGCCCTCTTTCTTGAGTACCATTACCACCGGTGCAGAGTAAGAACTTTGGCTAGGTCTAATAATGTCATCCTCTAACATTTCTTCAACCATATGCTCAATTTCACTCTTTTGGGCATAAGGGTATCTGTAAGGCATGATGTTAGGAGGAACACTCCCAGGAATTAGGTGAATAGCATGATCATGATTTCGAGTGGGTGGAAGACCTCTTAGAATATCTTCAAATACTTTGGAATACTTATCAATGATTCCTTGGAGATCTAGGGGAATAGATGGCTTAGATGTTTGAACATCTTGTGAGAATATTTGTACAATTACACCCTAATGCCCCTTTTTCAATAATTTTGTCATGCCATTAGAGCTTATCACCTTACTAGGTTTCCATGTGATACCTCTTAACTCAATTTCTTTTCCTTCCAATGAAAATTTCATGAAAAGTTCTTGAAAATTAAAATCCATTATTCCCAATGATTGTAACCATTGGACTCCTAGTACGACATCAACACCACCCATGGGTATAACAATCATTGGACTATTACATATTCCCCCATAGTTAGATTGATCTTCTAGAATTTTCTTGAGCAATTGATAGTTCCTCCATATGCAATCATTACTTGAAACTATGGCGTTGGATATATAAAGCAATTGAGAGCTTTGGCTAATTTATAGTGAATGAAATTATGAGTACTACTGGAATCAATTAGGACTATTACCTTTTTCTTTTTGATATATCCTTCGATCTTGAGGGTTTGAGGAGTGCTAATTCTAGTCAATGCATTGCATGCTATCGTGGGAGTCAACTCTTCAGAAGAAACATCTTCTACATTTTCATTTTGAGATGGTTCTTGTTCTTGTTCTTCTTCCTCTTCACAATCTATGTAGAATAATTTCTTCTCACCACACTTATGTCCCTTACTGTACTTGTTGTCACAATTAAAGCATAAACCTTTTGTTTTTATTTCCTCCAATTGTTGAGGTGTCAACCTTGTAGGTTGAGTTGTTTTAGAAGAAGGAACATTATTCTCTCGATAGATGTTAGGAGTGGTCCTTCTAGTAGCCATAGCCATATTTTTACTTTCAACATTTCTCGCCACCCTGAATGCATTCTCCAATGATTTGGGTTCCCAAAGGTGAACCTCATGTTGAATGTTATTCTTTAAAGTTCCTATGAATACATCAATTAGGTGTTCTTCTGGAATATCCATTACCTTTATATTCAATCTTTGGAAGTTATCAATGTGCTCCGCAACTGAACTCTTTTGCTTGAGATTTATCAATTGGCTAAAGAAGATATTGCTCCTCGTATCCTCATAGTGTGCTATCATTTCCTCCGTGAAAATTGTCCAAGTGGCAAGTGATTTGCGAGAACAAAGCCATCGATACCACAAAAATTGATTGGTTTCTAAATACAAAGAAGCAATTTGTACCTTTTGTGTATGTGGCACATCATGTAGATCAAATAACTTCTCCATCTGAAGTATCCATGTGAATGAATCCTTGCCATCAAGCTTCCTCATATCGATCTTAGGAAAGTGGTTGGTCTTCAACTCAAAGTTGGAGTTTCTCCAGTCTTGATTCATCTTCCTTGTGTCCTCATCATGAATTTCATGGGATACATTTTCACTTTCATGTAACCTCTCTATTAGGAAAATTTTCAATCCTTCCATGATCTCCCTTTTTAAACCATCCATCTTAGTATCCATTATTGCCTCCAACTTAGCTTCAGTTGAATCCATCATCCCTTGTGGTTCATATTTTGTTACTGTCTTCTTTTGTAAATCATTTATGTCCCTGCACATTTCTTCACTTTCATCAAGAGTCCAAGTAGGATTGTCTGGAAGCTTATTTGGTGTAGAAGTTCCCCTTTTTGGTGGCATGTTGGCCAAGTATCACTTTTAAACCTTGATTTCAAGGTGGTTTTTCTAAACGATCTTTCTTCTACCGTATCTCCAAAATTTCAACCCTTTTGGGTATGAAAATTTCATTTTTTAGTTATCTGATACGTCTTCTTTGCAATGCCACAAGTCTGATCAAAATTGGATGTGCCAAGTGGAAGTTATGGTAACTTCCCTACACCTTGCTGATTTTGTCCCTTCCAGGAGAGCGTACTTTTAAAGCGTGCAAAGAGCACAATATATGATATTTGATTTTGAAACTTGTACCAAAAATACTACAGATTGTCCAATGTCCAATGCAAATGGTCTCACTTAATTTGGATACTCACTGAACAATATATCACTGTTTTACCCAAAATATTTGTTTAAGACTAGTTAATATGACTAGTCAAATACCCTATCTTACACAGGGTGTATCTACAAAATTAGGATGACCCAGAAGCTGAAATTTTTATTACATATACCTTGATAATTTCTATGAATATCTTCTTGGTTTTAGGGTATTAAACGTTACAGAAACAAAATTATAGCAAAAATTCCGCGATGACTAAATTTAAGATGATTCCATAACCCTATCTTACACATGCTATATCTCTGAACGTATAAGGCCTTAGGATCTGAAATTTGAACCCCACGTACCTTGATCTGTCTACTAAATATTCTCCAAGGTGTTCCTTCTGAAACATCGTAGAAACCATGTTATAGCGAAAATTCCAAGGTGTCTTAGATGCAACAACGAAACCTCAAGACCTTGAGCTCTGATACCAAATGTTAAGAACCAAATATCAAAATAGCATAAAAAAAACCTTTGAATAAGTATTCAACGCCTTGAAAAAGAGAGAATTTCAGATAATAAGTCTCTTCTAGGGGGCAACCTCCTTATACACCACATAAATTTCCAAATACAAAATGATTCCAAATGAAAAGTTCTCCTTGGTATATATAGGAGACTAGGAGGTACAATTACAACTAATGGACTCAAGTCAACATAAACAAAATTACATTACTAATGTAATATTCCCCATTTAAGGGGTAATGTGCCACTATTTAGGACTTAACAGAAGGGTATTCCCACGATTAGAGAGTGAGTGTTTACAAGGAAGAGGAGACTTGAATGAATCTATTGTGGGAGATTCATGTTACATGCTAGCTGGGATCATGAGTGCATTGGGTGTGTCCAAGAAAAAAATGAGCTGAATTCTTTCCCGTGGAAGCCTTGTGAAGCATAGAAGATCCATGCAGATAAGTATTGAATTAAAATTGCATGCTTATCTCTAATACATGCTTACATTGTGGAATCATGAATTCTTGTGGATGGGGTAATTGTTTCATGATAATGGTTATAATATGCATGTTTGCTTTGATGATTGATGTAGGCATATGCTAAAATGTTGAAGTTTTGGTGGTGTACCAAGACAGTGCAAAGGATGATATTATTGGTACAATTGAAGAATGAAGGCATTGCAAGTGTTGTTGATACAAAGAGAACATTGAGGACGGTGTTATTTTAAGGGGGATGGGATGTAATGTCAAAAATTTGATTCCTTGATTAAATTGTAATTAATTATGATTAATGTTGGTTTTATTTTAGCATAGATATTTTATTACCATGCCATGGTGATCTAGACATATTGAGCATTGTATATATATATATATATATA
>JASDQU010100207.1:123827-134647 GCA_032191745.1 Picea mariana | reverse complement strand
ATTATTTTGTTAATTAATAAAAACCAAACATGGGCTATGATACCACTAGTGGGGAAAAGTGAGGGGTCCAAAAGGGGGTTCTACATGAGTGATAATCCCAAGTCACCTTGCTAAACTATTTTTGACAATTATTGATTTATTTTTCCCTTTGATTTATCCAAAACCAATCATTGAATGCATATAAGGGGATTGGTGGAAGAAGTCACCTCCCTAGTTATGAGAGCATGTGCAAAGTACCCTCATGAGAGGAATGATAATATTGAATGTGTGTAAGAGGTGGGTGAAAGAGTCATCTCACCTAGTTATGAAAACATGTGTCGACTACAATCCTTTTTGTGAATGATAAGAGTCAAACATGCATGGGAGAAAAGAAAAAGAATGAGTTTTCCCTATGGGTGATGCAAAATTTCCTCTCATCTATGATCATAGAAGAAGGCCAATGATGAATCCACATTCAAATTCACCTTCAAATTCGGTGCCCTAAACTTACCTTACCAATGGCGAATGGTATTAAATCTTCTCTATCATTGGATGACAAGAAATTCCTCCAACAATGAGTCCTCGAATGGGCTGGCCTTCGTCATCCACACCCCCTTTTTAGCCATGGTATTGACATCTTAAATCAGTTCTCAATCTTTCTTAAAGGAATCTTCTTTATCACCGTAAAAAAATTCCTTTCCATCGACAGTGAGACTTACCTTCCATCTGGGGTCGAACAGGCCAGTAAAGAAATTAGTGCAATTTGTATGTTTATTAGATCTGGTGGTTTGAAATGCAATATGATGTTTGGATCTAAATGGAATAAACGATTCCTTGAAGGTTAAAAATCTTATGGTTTTGGATCTGTTTGTGATTTATTAAGTGCTGGAAATTACCATAAGGGTTTAATAACTAATCATACCCACATTGTCACTTGTGTTGTTGAATGTTTCACCACATTTATGCTCTCATTCACCAAATGCACTAAATCAATGCACTAGAACCCCTAATGACTTGCTAAAAATCTCATCGATTCACACTTAATGAGAAAACTAATTGCTAGTTTATCAATTCATTGAGGGTTTTAAGAGTTGGTTTAACAACACTTAATCTCTTGAATGTTTCACTTGTTTTGTGCTCTAATACACCATACATAGTAAATTGATGCAATAACTCCTTCAACAACTTGCTTGAAGGGTTCAAACGACTCACATTAAGTGCAATCATACTTATTGGAAATTTTACTATTTAAGGGTTTTATGACATATTCACTTGACTCATGCTTTCATTAATGTCTCACTTTCTAGCTTCTCATTCACTTGAATTTCTTTATGGTTTAAGATATGTTTTTAAGAACAACAAAGTAAATTTGATCTTGGCATAATCATTGGTTATTATAAGGCTTGATAATTTCTCTATAGTTTATGATATGGTTTTAAGGACAACAGAGTAAATTTGATCTTGGAATAATCATTGGTTATTGTAAGGCTTGATAATAGGATTAAACTTAATCTAATATGACTATAAACATTCATGGTTCATACTTGTTTCATGGTAATCACACTATAAGAAAAACAAATCTTCATTTGTTAAGTCTTATTGTTGGTACAAATTCTAATTCATAAATAGAACTTGATTAATGGTGCTCATCTAGATGTTGGTCAATCCAAGTGTTCATTTCATGATATGGTTCAATGTTTAATGCTAAGTCTCTTTCTGGATTTGATAATGGTTTCATGGACTTGATATACACATGCAATACATAATCTATTGAACACTTAATTTAGATTGTGGATCTCTTGCAAACTTATGGTACCCGGTGATGATCTGAATCTAAATCTATCCATTTACTCAAGCACATTAATCAATCTATAATTTACATGACAATTTTATAATTCCATGGTTTTCAATGGTTCATATGCCTATTTTAAATCTGGTATAATTGATCACTTGTTGTGGTGATTTGCCTTTCATTTGTCATTGTGAGTATTTAATTATTTCCATCACTCTAACACAAGCCCATGGTGAATGTTAATTTACTTTTCAAGTGGTAAACTTGTGTTACAATCTTATTAATCAAGCACATACGTGTGTCTCCTATAAACAACTACACTAATGCAACTTATTTAAATAGTTGCATTGACTACTTGAAAAAAATCCTTCTAAAGTCTGTTTGGAGTTAGAATGTTAAATGCTTCCCACCCATTCTTTTAAGAATGTAGACACATATTGATTGTGGTTTTGGCTCAAAGGTTGGGAAAAAGTGATAATGTGAAACAATTGATTCTTTATATTCCTCTTTACTCATAGTTCCAAGTTTACCAAGTTCTCCCTTAATTTTTGCAGTAAGTCCATATTTTATTTATATTTTGATTATCTAATTGATATTTGTTATCTTTGGACATGCATTTTAATAGTTTTGCATCGACTTTTGGAGGATCCTGATTCAGGATTGGTTTTGGATGCATAGGATATTCCACCACTCCAACCTATGCAAAAATTCCACAATGTATTATCTGGAGCAAGATATCATAGGTAGATGGTAAATGAAAATGGAGAGCCGCTTTAACCCACCAATTGTACATGGCATCTTCTAGCAACCATCTTAGGCTAGTGATACTTCACCATGAATTATATCTCCTTTATGACACCCTAGGAACATGTGGTTGTTCAAAATGTAGAGTGTTGAAGGTGAACTTATTGTAGCTACAACAAGCCCTCCATTTCTTTATCTCTCAGTAGCTAAAAGAAATTCCCCCCTACCAGTCCTTATATTCAAATGCATAATCTTATATACAATTGGACACCACCTATTGTTCCTTGACCAAATTGAATAAAAAAGGGGAAATATGTATAAGCACTTAGTTAAAGAACCTGTCACAAAGCAACTTGGTTAATATAGTAACCAATGTCTCTCTAATATCAGAACCTTTCAAAGGCCCCAGTTGGATGTTGTGTTAATACCCCAAGAACAGTCTAATCAGGTACCAAATTTCCCAATATGGTGGAAGCTAAACAATTAGCTTATTTGGTATGGTGATGCATCCTGGATAACCAATATCCCCTCAATTCTTTTGTTAATCAGTTAAATCAATAATCAAACATGAGTATCACTCTCTTCCCGTTTTAGGGATGTTCCCTCTTGGTGATTCAAAGTTTGGAATTTAAAACACTTCATTTGGATACCTACCCTTCCTTTCCATATCAATTCATCTTTCCCTAATCACATGCTTTGATGTCAATCTCCCTTAATACCAACTGACCATTAGGTATCTCTGATACAACTCATTCTCATTAGCCTGTGCATATCTAGTCATAACCATTACTGAGATCATCCACTCAATCCATGATACTCCTAATGAGCGAAATAGAGTAAAAAAGGGGAGGGGGGGGGGATTATTCAGAAATATCTCTTATCAACGTGCACTCCCTAAACATGTTGGATAAAGTCAATATATCACAAGGTTTACTTTCACCCCTTACCTACATAACCAACCCAAAACCTCACTGCATTTTAAAGGGTCAAGTTTGAAAGAGGTCAGGGTTACATTTTCTTATGTCTTTGATCAATTTAAATAGGTAAGAGGTCCTGACACGTGCCAGACTGATGTAAACCCATTTTGATGAGCGGGTTTCAATTAGATTAGTTGAATTGAACATGGATGGAATTCTTTTTTATTTTTGTATAACGATACACTCACATTTTCCTCTAAATGTGTAGAAATAAGAAGACCTCCTTTCTTCCTGAGTAATCCAATGCATATGAATGCAAGAAATAGACCACAAAACACCAAGAGTACCTACAAATGAATGAAACTGTTTGCACAATCGTCACACAAGTACTCTCACATACTCAGAAGGACCATTAACATGGATCATCTTTGAAATCTAGTTATTAGCTTGAGCTCACGGGAATGTTGTTGTTTTCTAAAACTCCATATTATCTACACATGTACATCACCACGAGGCCGCATAGCCACACACACTACCTAGACAACATGCACATGCATGCCCCTACGAAAAAACCAAATAAGCATAAGTCGTGAGCTACCAAATACCTGCGAGCTCGCACGCTCCATAACTTTCCCTATGGGTCCCACCATTGTGGACCCAACCCTTTGCAGTACTAAAAGGTGCAAACCTATTTACTACAAAAGCAGTTGTGCCCCGAAACCTATTTTTCCTTCGCACTGCAAAACGACGACCCTAAGACACCACAAAATCTTCTCAAGATCATGCCGTGAGTAAAACTTGTGAAATGTTCATTTTAGAGATTCAATTGTGAACCTGTAGATCGAATGCCCAATCCATTGGGGAGAATCTTCACGGGATTTTTCGGCCTAAAAGCATTGGAACATAAAATCATATAATGCCGATACCTCGCAGCTCACGAACCAATCGTATGAACTCATTGCACATAACCTATAACTCCTTATCTATCACCCTATTCTCGTACCCGCAAAGCCACTCACGCAGATACACACCGACATCCCGCACTCAGACGATAGATGATGAGACTACTCCTAAATGCGTATCTCCCTGCTTGACCTATCACACATACATGATCCCTGCATAATAGAAGAAGTACAATAAAGTATAGGGAATTTCTAATAAGTGGAGGACAAATTTAGGTTGAAATTAGTTATTGTTGTACAATGGCTGATAATTGTTTTGGATTTTCAGGTATCAAAAGAATAATGGAAAAAGCGGCTAGGAAAGCAGATGCAGATTGACACACTTGAGATTTAAACAAATGACGGCTATAACCCTTCGCACATGAAGCATATCTACTACAAATATTAGACAACTTCAGAAAGATAGCAGGGCAGAGAGGAAACACAAATCATCAACTCATGCAAGATCATATAGACCCTAGGTGATTAATGATGACCACATCTATTCTAAATAGGAAGAGTTGAGCAATAAAATATTAATGGCATGCTTTCCTCATCGTCATACCTCAATAGAGATCAACCAAGAAGTGTTGATGTTTTATGTAGCTTCAAACGATATTCTTATTTGATCAAGTCAAAACCCTAAAAGAATAATGCTCAAACATATTTGTAATGTCGACTCAAGAAATCAAATGATATTGTATTTTCTATTTGAACTTTGTCAAGTTGGCCGACTTAAATTACATTGGACTACTATAAATAGTACATTATTCTCCCTCATTTGGACATCAATCAATTGCATTCCTCTTGTGTTTTCTGGATATAACGAAGGTCCTCTTGTGCACAACAAAGGAAGGAAGGAATTACTTCAGCTAGGGTTTCTATATTATATTTTGTATATCTTATATTCAGGAATATCTTTCTCTGACATTGTACTTGGTTGATGAATCTATACTGAATAAGTTCTGCAGGGTTTTCTTCCCGAAGAGGGTTTCCCAGGATAAATCCTTGTGTATATTGTGAATGTCTTTCTTTCAGTGATTCTCATGCATGCAATTATTATGCTATGAATTAAATTTTAAAGAATTCTAAATACTCTTAACTGTTTAATAAAAAATTTCAACATGATATCAGAGAGACCCTGAAAGAGGCCATTTTCAGAGTCTAGAGGTACTCGTTGGGAAAGATAAGACCTTAGAAAGTCCCACCTAAGCATGTCACACCTATTCTCTGGTTCAGTTTTTCAGTTTGATAAGTTTTGAAAAATCAGGGTCTCCTCATGAAACCCTAGGTGACGATGCCATCCACTTTTTGAAGGAAGTTGGTCAAGATAAATTCACCAAGGATGTCGCCTTGGCATAGTGCACTCACTGGTAAGGTCAAAATTCATTTTTTGCAAAATTTCAATTTTTGTCATATTTTTTTCAAGATCCTAGGGAAAAATTATTTCCAACACCAAGCTTGATGAAAAGCTTGAGGGTGCTGATAACTTCAGAGCATGGAAATATAAAGTGATGCTCATTCTAGAAGAAAATGATCTAGAAAGCTTCATTGAAAAAGAGTTTGAAGAACCATAGGGAGATGAGGCTAAGGAAAGGAACAAAAAGAACCTGGTTAAAGAAAATATGATTATTGTAGATTCTATCAAGGATCACTTGAACCCTCATGTCTCATCATTGAAGACTCCAAAGAAGATTTTTGATGCCTTATCCCGATTACATGAAGGAAATAATATCAACTAGAATATGATATTAAGGACACAACTCAAGAATGTGAAGATGCCGAATTCAAAAGCCAATCAATCCTACTTCACGAGGGTGTCTCAAATCAAAGAAAAACTTGAAGCCATTGGAGACACAGTTGAAGAATCTGAACTAGTAATGACTACATTAAATGGTCTCCCAAGGTCTTGGGAATCATTTATTCATGGAATCTATTCCAAAATAAATATAACAAATTTTAGCAGGCTATGAGAAGATTGCACTCAAGAAGAAGCTAGATTGGCAACAAGAGAAGAGAAGTTAGGTGATGATGCAAATCAAGCACTAGCAACACATGCAAGAAAAGGTAAGAGTAGGAAAGAGGTCCATAACCCCAGGAAGTTTCAAAAGTCACAAAAGACACAAAAGACTCAAAAAGATTAATCAAGTTACAAATTCTACAACTGCCAAAATATGGGACACATTGAAAGACATTGTTCTCACATAAAAGATCAAATCAGAAAAGGAAAGAATAAATGACATCATGCTCATGCCGCAAAAGACAATGAAACTGCTCGGAATATAACAAAAGAAAATGATTCAAATGAAGAATATGTATTGATATCAACTCTTACAGATACAGTCACTCATGGAAGTGACACATGGCTTGTTGATAGAGGTGATTCTAAGAACATGACCGATTACACGGATTCTCTTTCAAATCTGGTTCAGAAGGATTCACCTCATAAGGTGAAGCTCGATGATGACTATCAATATCCCATTAAAGGGGTAGGATAATCCTCCTTTGGGTTGGATTCTTGAAAACCTATGAAGATGAAAGATGTCTTGCATGTACCTGGTTTGAAGAAGAATCTCCATTATATTTCAGCATTGGATGAGAAAGTATTCATAGTTGTTTTCGTTGATGGTGAAGTTCTTATGTGTCCAAGAGGAAAGTATATTAATGATGCTATTGTGATTGGTGTTCAAGAAGGAGCTCTATACAAATTAAGGGGACACTTAGATTCAACATTAGTACAAAACACGGTAAATCCAAGTGAGCTATGGAATAAAAGACTTGCTCACATACATTACAAAGCATTACTGATTGTGAGCAAGATGGTGAAAAGTTTTCCAGAGATTCGGGTGAATCATGATGGTATATGCAAGGGATGTGCACAAGGAAAGAATGTGAAGAGTCTGTTTCCAAGCAGTGACAACAAAGCCAAAGGTGTTTTGGGCATCATGCATTCAGCGTGTGTGGACTGGTGAAAACCACTTCACTTATCTGGTATGTATATTATGTTTCATTTATTGATGATTTCTCACGTAAAACTTGGATCTATTTCTTGAAAGAAAAAAGAGAAGTATTCAACAAGTTCAAGGAATTCAAAGCTCTTGTAGAAAATCTTTATAAAAAGAAGATAAAGATTTTGAGGTCATATAATGGAGGAGAGTTCACATTGGATGACTTCAAAGCTTTATGTAAAGAAGTTGGGACTAAGGGGGAGTTCACTACTCCCTACAATCCTCAATAGAATGGTGTTGAAGAAAGAAAGAACCAGACGATAATAGAAGTAGTAAAGGCTATGATTCATGATCAAGACTTACCGATGCACCTCTGGGCAGAAGTATCTAGGACTATTGTATATGTGTAGATTATAATTCCTCACAATGCACTTGGAAACAAAATGCCAGAAGAAATGTTTACAAGAGAAAAGCCCGAGGTCAGCCACTTGAGGATATTTGGCTGTCTAGTGTATGTGCATGCTCCCAAGGATAAGAGATAAAAGTTGGATCCTTCAGGAAAGAAGGGTATATTTGTTGGATATAATCAGACATCGAAGGCATATAGAGTTTACATCCCTGGTTATAGACAGATCAAGATTAACAGAGATGTCACCTTCGATGAGGATGTAACTTTCAGTAGATCAAGGAAGAATTATTCAGACGAGGTCCATGATGAAGAGCCTCAAGCTACTAGAGTTGCAGAAACAAGCATAGATGATGATGTTACACCAGAAGAGCACGTTCCAGAGGATCATGACATGGAAAAACCACAAAGACATGCGGATCCACCTCAAAAAATGATTACAAATAAAAGAAGACCATCTTGGGCTCAAGATATTATTCAGGATGCAAAAAAGTATGGTGTTCCAGATGGATCTTTTAGAGAAATAAAGAAACTACGACCATATTCTAGTTACATGGCATTGTTATGTGATATCATTGATGTAGAACTGGCCTGTTATGAAAAGGATGCAAAGAAGAAAGTATGGAAGGATTCCATGATTGAGGAATACCAATCCATTATGAAGAATGATGTTTGGGATGTGGTTCGAAGACCGAAAGAGAAGTTAATAGTGAGTTCCAAATGGATCTACAAGACGAAGCATTCAATAAATGGCAATATCGAGAAGTATAAGGCAAGGTTTGTGGCTCTTGGTTTCTCCCCCAAAAAAGGAATAGATTATGAGGAGACATTTTGTCTTGTGGAAAGATACACTTTGATCAAAGGTATACTTGCGATAGTTGTAGTGATAAAATGGAATGTACATCATATGGATATAAAGACAACTTTTTTGAATGGTGTAGTGGAAGAGGAAGTGTATGTGGAGCAACCACAAGGATTCAAGACACATGACATGAAGACACATGTGTGCAGACTGAAGAAGGCCTTGTATGGATTGAAGCAAGCACCCAGGACGTGGTATGGTAGAATTGACAATTTTATGTTGATCTTGGGATTTACCAAGAGTAAAGTAGATTCTAACCTTTACTTCAAGGTTGTGGATGGTGGACCAGTGATATTGTTGTTATATCTGGATGACCTATTTCTAACATGGGATGAGAAGCTCATCACTGAGTGTAAGAGGGAGATTACTGCAGAGTTCGATATGAAAGACCTGGGTATGATGCATTATTTCTTGGGTCTATAGGCGTGGTAGAAACCGGATGAGATTTTCCTTAACCAAAGAAAATATGTTGTAGAAAACCTGAAGAGATTCAAAATGATGGATTGTAAATACATGACTACATCGATGGTGACGAACTTGAAGTTATTGAGTGATACTTCTTCAGATAGAATAGATTCCACCATGTGTAGACAAATGATTGGTTCGTTGATGCATTTGACGAACACAAGGCCAGATATATGCTTTGCGGTGAACACATTGAGTCAATATACAGTTGAACCGAGACGTGTTCACTTGATTGTGACAAAACACATGTTGAAGTACCTAAAAGGTACATTTGACTATGGACTCATATATGTTTTGGATCGTAAGATAAGAATGCAATGCTATGATGATTCAGATTGGGATGATAGTGTCTCAGATCAAAAGAGTGCATCAAGATGTTGCTTAAGTTTTGGATCAACTATGATCTCGTGTCTCAGCAAAAAGAAGACTAGTGTGGCACTTAGTACGGTTGAGGTAGAATATATAGCAGCATGCTCAGCTAGTAGCGAAGTTATGTGGCTTCAAAATTTTCTTGCAGGGTTGTTTGATCTTGAGTTGGAGGTGACCTGTATCTTTTGTGACAACTAGAGTTGCATAAAGTTGTCCAAGAACCCCGTGTTTCATGACAAGTCAAAGCATATTGAGATCAAGTACCATTATATCCAAGACTTGGTGCAAAAGGGAGCTGTGAATCTCCAGTATATTGCCGCAGGAGAGAAGATAGCCAATGTGTTGACCAAGCCTCTATCAAAGATAAAGTTTGAGTATTTCAGGGAAAAGCTTGGCTTGGTCCAAAAGGATTTCCCTCGTAAGAGGGAGTGATGAGTTACATATGTGATTCAAGGGGAAGTAGCATGCAGAGTGTGGAAATAGCAGGTATTCATTCATGGGAACTTCACCGACTGTGGCACAAGTCGACTTGATCTCGCACAAGGTCAGGATGCCCAGCCTTCAGGACTGGAAGATTCCCAACTTTCAATATGGAGGGCCAACTTGTGTAGTTGAAGGATTCCTAGGCTTGGGATAGATGGACAGTGTGTGCACACTAGATCGCCTAACCCTCGTGGTTAGATGCCCAATCACTATGGGCTGGATGTCTGGTGTGCCAACCAAAATGGATATCTTTAGGGATATTAGCCCAGTTCTGTGTGAGTTGGATAGTTACCTAGTTTTGTGTGAGATAGATGAAGTATTGTAATGACATAAGGTCTGAAAGGACGGTGAGACCCATAAGGTCCGAAAGGAAAATGAGACTATTCCCATTAGAGAGATGCTAGATGTTAGGGTCCTACAAATATAGGTAATCTATTTGTTCAATTATCTATTTTGGAAATCTATTGGTAAGGTTTATCATATGAATCACTACGTGTCATAGCCTAAAAAATGTGTTGATCCAAGAAGCCATTTAGTTTTTGAAGTTTGATGGCCAAAACAAAGTATGGATTTTTGGGAGATTTTTGCATATAAAATTTGGTTCAGATCATGTTCTAGGTGTTTTCATGGCATAATGCTCAGGATCAACTTTCCATTGGTATCTCTGGTGCTTCAAACCGACATCTAGATCAAAAGGTTAAAAAATAAATTATTTTGCTTATGTTTTATGGCGCATATGTTTTTTAACCAAAGTTGAAGTTTTGTCTTGTAGCGCATAAAATCCATGCAAATTTTCCCTGATGGCATCGTCCATCCTCCCAATTGACGACCATCATTTTCTTTCCCCCCCGAACTACCTACATTTATCGGCAGAGGGGGGTCTGAAAACTTGTTTCCCTGCTCCGACCCACCTA
>JASDQU010100207.1:91969-105830 GCA_032191745.1 Picea mariana | reverse complement strand
TCTCTTGTTGAGTTACATCGACATTAGCATTACTTGAAGATCTAGTACTAGCAACATAATTATTACCTTGGTAACCAATGGCTGTGATATTCATCTCATCACCAGAATCCGAACCCAAGTCTCATAAAACAGTCGCAACAGTCTTTGACTTCCCTTTGCCGTTGTTGCCAAACTTTTTGGGTCTTGATTCAGGATGAAGCTTCCAACAGTGGTCTTCATCATGGTCATCCTTTGAACAATGTTTACATGTGAACTTTTCTCCATCCTTCTTCACAACAACATTCTTACTGCCATTGCCTTTGAATTTCTTCTTCCCTTTGTCTCCCTGGCTATATGTCTTCTTGAAACCCTCATGAGTATCGTTCCTTCCCCTTGCTTCCAAATGAGTAGCCTGTACACAAACTTCATCTAGATTCGTGGGATTAAACATAAGTATAGTATGCCTCAAATAACTATGCAAAGCACCAATATATTTGAGCAATGTTTCCTGTGAAGAAAAATCAACTCCCAAAACCAAAGCTCTTCTCCTAAATTCCTGAGTAAAACTTTGTACATTCTGTCCTTTTGCTTGTCTAAAATTATGCCATTCCATGGTTGCCTTTTGTTTATACGCTAATGGATAAAATTGTTTTTTAATTGCTATAATGAAATAATTCCAAGACAACAAAATTTTTCCATTCTTTTTCATTTCCTCCTGTGTCTTAGATTCCCACCAAATAAGTGTTGAACCATCTAATCTTAATGAAGCTAACTGAATTTTGGTTTCATCATCTTGAATCTTTTGTATTCTAGAATAGACTTCAATTTGACGTATCCAGTTATCTAACTTTTCAGCGTTAACTTCTCCATTATAAAGTGGCAACTCAAATTTTATATCAAGCTTTAATGAAGGAATTTGCGAAGGAGTTTTACCATGCCCATTGGGAAGATGTTTCGAACTGGTAGAAGAAGAAGAAGAAGAAGATGATGGAGGAGGAGAGGGTAGTGGAGAAGCACCATTCCCTCCATTTCCGCCTGGAGTCTTGTCACCACCGCCTCCCTTATGCATTGAAGGGTTAGAGCCTTCACCCTGCGACATCATGTTTCGTTCCATCATGAACTTCATCATATCTCTCAACTGTATGATAGTCTATCTGAGATCTTCTTCTTCAGCCAGAACACATTCATGACTTTCTGCATGAGCCATGCTTGGTGAATGTCTCTCTGCAACTTGCGGTGAATGAAACTGCTTCCTCCTTGTCGGATAAGAACTTGGCTCCACAAGTTGACCTTCTCCTCTTGTGAGTTTCAACCTTGTGATCATCAGAAACAAAACTTGCAAATAATCAAGTCTTCAAAACCAGTGCTCTGATACCAACTTGATCTAAAAATGAAGAAGACTTGAAAAACTTGAATAATTATTGCAAGTGAAATGTCATGTGTTTAAAGAAAATGGATCAGTTTGCAACACATAAATGAAGGATTACTTATGCAAAATACACATAGACAGCAGCATAAACATTGAACATAAACACATATGCACAACAATTGATAAAGGAGTTCACCCCTCTTATGGGCTACATCTCCTAGTCCAGCTTCCAATGGATCATTATTATTAATTGCTCAAAAAGTGCTCAAAAACATGTCTTACAATGCTCAAACTGACAAACCGACTGCTCCAATGGCTTCCCAGCGTCCCAAAATCCATGTCTGGGCTCTTTTAGCACCTCAATCGGTCGAAAAATGAAGAAGTTAGGCCTCCTGGAAGTCTCCCTCTTCAAGCTTGCTGTCTCTGGTTCTACAATTCGCACCCCCTTGAATGAACCTGGCTCACATGATCATTTAAGCGCAAAAACCCAGCACCGGGCGCAACCGCGCCAACGGTGCAAACCGTAGGATGGTTAAGGGCACACCAGCCCCTAACCGCCTCGGCACCTGGGAATATGGCGCATATGACCAAAGGCTAGGCGAAAAGGTGGTTAATCTGTTGAACCGCCCTAACTCCCGCTCCGGTCGTGGGCATATGAAAATGTAAAAAATCGTGGGCTATCCAAACCCCACGCACCACAACCATGTGCATATATAAAATGGTCGGGCTATGGTTCAAACCCCCGCACACAATGGCATATATATTATATACAATACAATACATTCACATGCCAATCGGTCGGGCTATAACATATGTGTTGGGTCATATGTGGATCAAACGACCGCGGGTCGGGGCTAAGCCCCGACCCGACCCCCCTTTCCATCCAAACATTAATCAACATTAAATATATATGTGTTGGCATAGTAATCAAGGAACAAAGGGCGGCACGTTGGTTAGCGGAGAGTTATGAAGTCTTTACAT
This sequence comes from Picea mariana, assembly GCA_032191745.1. Classification (NCBI taxonomy): domain Eukaryota; kingdom Viridiplantae; phylum Streptophyta; class Pinopsida; order Pinales; family Pinaceae; genus Picea; species Picea mariana. The sequence goes on along the minus strand of JASDQU010100207.1, from coordinate 103,501 downwards.
AAAGGGGAGGTCCAGTGGTCGAACCCCATGGGCCTCAACAATTTTTTATATAACCAAATAGCCAGTCAACGAGCGACACGTGGCGCCAAGGGATTGGGCCATGTGTCGTCACACCATTGAACACCAATGACATGTGTCATCCACCGATTCGACAACCATCAACCAATGAGAGTGTGCCATGTCATCCCCCTGACACATCATCATACAGACGGTATGGCCCTGCCACGTCACCGTACGGACTGTACGGACAGGTACAGTCAGCACCAAAATTTTTCCCTGTTTGCCTTGGCGAACAGATCGCGATATCTTCTCCATATGGACTCCGTTTGAGAAAGTAAATATATCGCCGGAATCAAGAAGACGAGACGGACGAAATGGCACTGTTTTTGTCACATTCCAAGCACTTTGAAAATTGAGCAAAATTTGATCCCCTGATCATTCGAGAAGATAGGTAGTCGGAGGGAACCCTAGGAGCCCCCTGGTATAAGTAGAGGTGTTGTATGCCCAAATGAAGCAGAGAAAAATCGGTTGGGAATTGTTGGAAGAATATTATCATAATTGTAGCCATGTATATGTATACTGAATATAACAAAGAAAGCATTGATCTAAAGTGTCTGGTGTTGTTGTTACTGTCTTCCTGAATGCATAGTAGACTCTCAATTTAAATTATGTTCTTTGTTATTATGTATTCTCATGTATGCATGAATTATACTATTGAATGTATGAATATGTGAGAGGTTAGATAAGTTTCAATTGTTTCTCGTCCTCGATCTTATGCAAGGAGTGCATATTTTCCTCAATGAGTGAATTGACAGAGTCTGTTTCGACTCAAAAGCTCATAAGAGATAATTTGAAATGTTTGGTTGCAAGGAGTGCATAAGTGTCTTCAAGGTGTGCGTAGACAGAGTCCATTTTGACTCAGAAAGCTTAGGAGAGATAATGTGGAACATATATGAAAACTGTGCATATCGTTCGCAAGGAGTGCGTTGACAGAATCCTTGACTCGGGAGCTAAGGAGGAGTAATTTAAGAGTTATTTGTGGAAAGGTGTAAGGCACTGGTGTAAGGCATGCACAGTCACTTGGAAAGAAGCTAAATCTTGAGTGAAGATCTGTTACAAGGCGTTCATAGATCCAAAAATCTAACTAAGCGTCGAAGAAACCCTTTAAGAAGTCCAAAGCTCGAAGAAAGGACAACTACATAGGAGTTAGTGGGAGAAATCCTTCAGGAAGGAGAAGATTTTAATGTTTTGCAAGATAAATGATTAAGATCTGCCCAGGAGAAGCATAATCATTCCAGATCGTCAGATCTGGGAAAAGTTGCACGATGGTTAGTGATGAGTTCCTTAAGAAATTCAGGGTTCGAAGATTTGAATTTGTTTAAAGTTTGAGATTTCTGAAGTCCCGAATCTGTGAAGAAATCCTATCCGTTGATTTGAAGGCAGATACATGGCAGCAGATCCGAGAATTTGTGGAAAAGAGCTTCGGAGAAATTGCATTGGGCAGAGAGTAGTCTTTGCGAAGTCGCGAAGGATGAAATAGATCAGGACCATTGGATCTAGAAGAACATGTGGTGCTTGATCTGAAGATTTGGGTAAAGGTCACTCCGGTGAAAAGGAGTGTTGGAACGTTCATAATTCATGAACGGCTGAAGCCTAAAACGCCGAAGTAAATCGCCACGGCCTGTTATCGGAGGAGGTGCAGACCATAGATCTGTTTCTGGGTAGTTTCAACGGTTCGAAGTTCGCGAGGAAAGGAGTAAGTTGTATTCAAAATGGTCGAAGTCGACGTCATGAAGCGTTCAAAAGATTAAGCCCCGGGTCATGGTCTGAGGTCACATGTGGAGAGGGGATAGTGGGAAGAGCTAACGCCCGTCGACTTTGAGATCTGAAAAATCACTAAGAAGCAGGGCCTGCAGGTTCTCTAGGACCTAAAAGGGCTTGTGTTTAATTCAGTTTGGGGCCATCCAGGCCTTGAGGAGCCAATTCAACTCGAGAATTTGAGGATCCTTGTCCGGGAGGTCGCAGAACCCCCAGAAGGGGAGGGGGGGGTTGCATCAACGATACTTGCAGAAATATCCATACTTAGAAGCAAGGAACACCAACACAACAAGAGTCAAAGGAAAGATCATCAACAACTTCCATCAAAACAGTGCCAGAAATCTGAGCAGATCTTAACAATCCTATATTGTTGTGATTCGAAATAGATGTTAGTTTAGATATCCCCAACATAATCCTGATTAGTTATGACATGATCTTTTGTAAATAAATTTATAAATACTTCTTATTTCGAAGTATGAAGGTTTGGGACTTGTTTGAAGGATAGGACTGGTATTGTAAAGCAGCCCACAAAGACACCATTGATCAGATTTTTCCAGTAATACAATGCAATTATTATAGGATATTGTGTCAACTTTATTGGTGAAGTGCATTTTTCCCTATTAATTTGTTTTCTTCTATTATCACTATTGTTTCCTAAATTCTAAATTATTCTAGGAAGATAAAGGAAATAATTTGTTTAAATGTACAATCTGTCTCTGGCTTTGAATAATTTTTGTGTTTTCCACTGAAGATTAAAATCAAAATTCTTAATTGCTCTGTTTTTTATTGGATTTCTAGACCTTTACAATTCCCCCATACCTTAAATCTTTGAGGATCCATTGAATTTTCCTTCCCCGCCCTGCAATATTAGCCTGTTAAACCTTGTATTTGATCAAGTCAAAATTCTGATTCCCTTTTCCCAATGGCCCATTGTTGGCACAGGGGTAGACCTAGGGTTCAACGCTTCAACATTGCACCAACAAAACCCTAACTACCGGCCTTTTCAAAAACACCTGCGAAGAAGATGAAGTCTCACTCGAGGTAGAGGCAGGGGGGGTTGCACGACTCAAGTGTCTACAACCAAGATGGGACACAGATCTGTGATTACAACACTTAATAGAGCACTTAGCCAACAATATGCATTAGTTCTTGAACCTTATTCACATTGCAGGTTAAACCCTTATTACAGATCAACACAGTAACAACACATATCAAGTACTTTGCATCACTTAGCACATAGCATTAGCTTAGATCTAGCATTCATTCACATCCTTAAGCACTAATATGCAACATCAAATGCATTCATTATATATACATCAACAACACTAAGCAAATGATCACATAAGCAACATCGCACAAAGAATATCAAGACACATGATATGTGTGGTTCACCCCAATGTGGGGCTATGTTCACCAACTTCTTCTTCTTCTTTATTAGTCTCCAATATTCTTACATTGATCTGCTCCTGTGCATGAAGCCACATAGCCAAGCCTCACACTGGACAAGTGATTTGCACATAGCGCACTAGATCCACCTTCCTCAGACTTAGGTCAAGGCACATAGACAACTCTTGAATAGAACAAAGCACTTACAACTTCTTGCACTAAGCCAAAATCAACCTCTTATGCACATAGCCAACCAAATATACTACTTACATCACTTAGCTACTTCTTATTTATACAATTACAACAAGGCCTAATCATGGGTAAACCCATGGTCCAACATCCCAGAACTCTAATACAAAAACCCTAATGAACCCCTTGTTGGGTCCACAAAACAAGTGAGATCCTGCGATCTCTGCTTCACCTGGGCACTCCATATTTGACCATCCTGTTGAAGTCCCAAAAGTGGTCAAACATGACCAATATTTCCTCAAAACTTGATCAAGTGCCAACAGGCCCCCAACACTCACCTGTGACTCATCCCGAATCACTCAGATCTGGGCAGTGCTGCTTCAAAGGCCTCGAGCTTATCTCGAGCTACCTCAAATTGCTACTTCTCTAGAGCCTCCTGCTCAACAAACTCCTGAATTACTTGCTCTGTAATAGGCCTTTCCATGCATTGTTCCACCGTCGCAACTACTTGTTCTAGCTGCGAGCCTTGGCCTTCAATCTCTTCAAAACGTGTGCAGGCTTCGTCCTGCACCGGCTGGAGTCTTTGTGTCACCTCCATGAGTTTTCTCTAGATGGCAGTAACCTTTTGCTGGACTGTGCATTGTTCTTGTGATTGCTTCACTTTCTCAACTGTAGTAAGAAACTTCATCTACGCTTGCACGATATATGCCTGTTGCTTTACCTCCTAGAGTTGTGCTTCCAGTTTCTTCAGCTCTGGATCTTCTGCAAGGTGCTCATAGGTCCGTACGCTCTAATCACTTAGTTTCTTACACTCTGAAGTGAGTGCCCTATTTCTTTCTGCTACTCATTTGGTGATTTATTCCCTCTGATTGAGCACTTCTTTCGAAGTGCTTCACACTGCTTGGATTTCTAGCTCTATTACTCTTGCTTGAAGCTTTTGAATGGCTTCAGCGAGCTTCCCCACTTGCATCTCAGTTGACTCTGGTTACTCCTGTGCCAAGCCCAACACAAAGCAAAGTGATTTAGTTACTACTTCTTTAATCATAATTTTCTCTGCGAGTAGTTGATCTTTTTCTTTCTGCATCTTCTCTTTGTCCTCCTTGAACATTGCCCCAATTTCATATTTCTCCTACTGTGCAAATCAAAGTTTCCCTAAGACTGCCTCCTTTTCTTTCTTCACGACTTCTATAGCTTGCTCCTTTTCTTCTTAGACTCGACGAAGTCGAGCCTCTATTGCATCTGCTAATATTCGTAATTGGGTGGGCTCATCCCCCAATTTTGCAATTTCCATTGAAGAAGGCACAGTAGGTACTGCGTGGCTTGAATGGATAGCTTTCCATATGTCCTTGAGCTCCTTATCTATTATGTGATACAATGTTTCTTTCTTTTCTTCATGTCTCTACAGGATATCCTATGAGGTGTCCTCTAGGACTGCGATGATGAGATCGATATCATCCATTGTGAGCACATTCTTTGACTGAGGCTTATTGGCTCGGGTCTTCTTTCATGCTGAGGGTTTCTGTGGGGAAACCTTCCTTTTCTTCGATGTTTCAGCCTCTATAGGGGGATCCTTAGGCGGTGTAACTTTGCCTTTGTCTTTCTTTTCTCCTTCTTCCCCTCCTTCTTCTTGGTTCAATTCATCTCCTCCTCTTGCAGGTGAGTCAGACCTACTTTCCTCTGAGGTGTTGTCGTCCTCATCAATTTCTATGTTATGCACTTCCTCCTTTTTCTTCTTTTTCTTCGCACTAGTATGTCCATCATGTTCGACCCAAGTGACCAAGGGACTTTCGATGATGTCGGGGTCAGAGAGTTTTGCATCTTTCACGGGTACAAGGAACTCTACTAACCATTCTTTGGTGATCTCCTCCATTTCATTGTTGGTCATCTTGTAATAGGACTGCAACTCCTCCTTACTTTCATCCCTGCATGTAGTAATGTAGATAAAGTGTTGATCTGCGTGAAACATCGCTAGCAACCTGTACTGATGAAAAGTGTTGGGTGTCATCCATGGGAATGCTTCAATATCATGCTTCAGCTGTAGGTAGTAAGCTTGGAACATCGCATTCAATTGCCACTACTTCTCCATATCATTTGTGTACCACAAGGTGGAGAACCTTGTGGCCAATGGCTCTAATGGCTCGACTTCCGAGAAGGCTGCTCCTTTCAAAATTTTCCAGGTGACAAATTCGATCAATACCAGTAGCCAACTAAAATGAAACTCATATCCCTAATCTTGCACTCCGCGATAGTCCTTCTCCAACTCGTTAACGAGGTAACTTTCCCTGTTCATCTGCATGTCTTCTACGCACTTCCCTATGAGGTCTACAACAAATCTAGTGACCTGTGTCGAACAGTTCTTTCTGACGAGCTTACCAGCTATAAACTGACAAGCTAGGTGCACTGCGCCATCCTGGATGGAGGCTACCTTGTTGCCTCGCTTTCCCTTCTCTATGTTGCCATAGGCTTCTTTTAAGCACTATGCCATGAAGCAATCTGCGACCTTCCCTGGGTAGAACTATTGAGGGTCTGGTCCCTACATGATCAGTCCTGTGATGAGATGGATCAACGTCGGATCCAAAGTGACACTCCTGTCAAGCCACAGGTACCCTCCATGGTAGCATGACAGGAGGAATTTAACACAAGAGTTAACCTCCTAATGTCGACCGAAGAGGGGGATTTTCATTACATTCAAGATCGTTGATTGAACGAGCTCCTTTATCCACGACTGGGGGACTATGTGCAGCTTCTTACCAGTCATATTCATCAAATACCTATGCAGTGTGAGAATCACATAGTTCTTCCTGTCTCCAAGGTTGAAGTTGTTATTCTTCAACGCTGGGATATGCCCTAACTAGGGTCCAACTACGTGTATCCCCTTCGGGATGTATGTGGTGATCAACGTGTACTCGAAATCCCGTGGGATGTTGTCGTGGTTCACCACACCAACCAAAGGTGGTATGTAGTCTAGAAAGACCAACAAGATCTACTTCGAGTTAGCAAGATCGTCGGGGTGCTTGCTTCGCTTCTCAGCAATGCGGCCAGAACATCGTCCAATCGATGGGGATGCTTGCAATCTGCCAGTCAATGATGCATGTATTCTCACAAACATGACTCTCTCAGTTATGAGGTCTACAAATATTTCCTCCACGGACTTCTCTAACATGCTATGTTCACCCGACATTCACACTTGTAATAAAATAAATCGGGTAGGCGAACGGACAAGCAAGGTACTCAAATGGATGGCGAGGTCTAGAAAGCATAGCGTGGTATAGTGGGTTCTATGTTAGCTCGGATATCATGGTTTGCAAAAAGTGGTCTCGACGCAATGTCCGATGGGTTAAATAAGAAACGTTGTAATGAATTCCTCCAATGAGTAGGAATGCATCAATCGATACGAATCCATCCGTTATGGCGTGGTCTCAACGGTCTAATGATGGTCTTTCCGGAAATAACTGCATTTCAATCCATTTCAGAGCGTCATTCTAACAGTCGGGGCACATCCAATGCTCATATCACTTCGCCATGGCGAAGTCCCATTATGTGTTGTTCTGTTATTTCGACAAGGTTCAAGTTCCGCAGATCTGTCTCCTGTGAAGTCATTTCTAAAACTTCTTGTAGTTTTTCTAATTTGGATTTCTTCTTATTGAGCTTCCTTGCCTTCTTTCCTGTGATCCGAGTCTCTAGATTCCTCTTTCAATTATTATTCTTATCTTTTCTTAGCATGGTAACTTTTCACGGCTAATGTTCTTTCAAAGGGTTCAAAGGTAATACCTCTTTACTTACTAGGTCCTGGGTGGACATAGTTTCTTCTTGCATGGATAGGCCCTTCAACCCTTCTTGTGGTCTTCCAAAGTTGACAACTACTTCTCTTTCATTTTGCTTCTTCAACTCAACTTCTCATTCTTCTATCAGTCGATCTATTCTTCGAGCTATGAAATCCCTTAGTTCCTGCTTTTTCTTTTCTGTAGCTTCCTCCTCTACTTTCCTCCTCATCTGATCCTTTTCAATCCAAGTGTTTCCTAATAAAAGTGGAAAAGGGGCATTGTTCTCAATAAACCTAATAAATTCAAAGTCCTCTTATGTTGATGTTTCATGAGCAATCATAGGTATATTAGTAACTATTCCACATAGGGTTATCATCTTTCCTTTAAACAAGCCTATCCTTCCCAATGAAGGTATCATAGCAGGCTTTCCCAAAATTTCCCAAGTGCTTTCTGGCATAATATTCACATGTGTTTCCTCATCCAATACACAGTCTATGTCGAAGTCTTCTATTCTTGTAACTAAACGATGTTTTTCTTTCAGGATTTCTGGTAAACTGATATCTTTGTGATCATCCATTTTTGCTTTTAACTGTATTAACATAGTCTCTGACTCTTATTCTGTATGATTCTTTAACATATCCTTAGTCTCTTGACCTTCTTTATTGTTTTCTTGTATCTTGTTCATATTTCCAACTTTAGAAATCATTCTTGGGCAATCCTCAACCTCATGACCAATAGATTTACAACAAAGACAAATAGGAGCTATAACAGGGCATTCCTTAGCAAGATGTCCAGATCTTCTGCAATTATAACGCAGTGTCAATCCTCTCTTTCTTTAAAATGATCCCCAGTCTTTCCCGTACTGCGCACTGGGATCACATTGTTGTACCTGCAATCTACAAACATTCTTTCTAGGTTCCTGCATCCATTTATTAGTCCAAAAATTCTTTCTATGCATAGGAATAACATATCTTTCTCTATTTCTATCAAATTTATTCAGATCAACTCTTTCTTCTAACTATGCCCTAGTTTCCAGACTAGAGTAAAATTTATTAAACATACCTACAATCATACTTTCTAAGCAAACAATTCCACTTATCTTACCTTTACTAGAGCAAAAAGATTTAAGATATTACCTCCTTCTTTTAGATCCAGTTTCTTTCTGAGCACAGAGATTCACAAGTCAAGTAGAGTATTGTGCACTATAGTAATATATCTACGCACAAAGATTTCTCTTTTCTTCAATTCGCAACAATCATAGTTTCACGTCTTGACAACAGAACCATTTTTTGGCACAGGGGCAGACCCAGGGTTCAACGCTTCAACAACGCACCAACAAAACCCTAACTACCGACCCTTTTAGCAACACCTACAAAGCAAATGAAGTCTCACCTGAGGTAGATGCAGGGGGGGTTGCAGGACTCAAGTGTCTACAAACAAGCTAGGACACATATATGTGATTACAACACTTAACAAAGCTCTTAGCCAACAATATGCATTAGTTCTTGAACCTTATTCACATCGCAGGTTAAACCCTTATTACAAATCAACACAGTAACAACACAGACCAAATACTTTCCATCACTTAGTACACAGAATTAGCTCAGACCTAACATTCATTCACATCCTTAAGCACTAAGTTACAACATCAGATGCATTCATTATATATAACATCAACAACACTAAACAAATAATCACATAAGAAACATCGCATAGAGCATATCAAGATAGGTGATATATGTGGTTCACCCTAGTGTGGGGCTACGTCCACCAACTTCTTCTTCTTCTTTATTAGTCTCTAGTCTTCTTACATTAATCTTCTCCTGTGCACAAATCCACAGAGCCAATCCTCGCACTGGACAGGTGATATGCGCACAACACACTAGATTCACCTTCCTCAAACTTAGGTCGAGGTACAGAGCCAACTCCTGAATAACACAAAACACTTACAACTTCTTGCACTAAGCCAAAATCAACCTCTTATGCACATAGCCAACAAGATCTACTACTTAGATAACTTAGCCACTTCTTATTTATACAACTACAACAAGGACTAATCATGGGTAAACACATGGGCCGACATCCCAAAACCCTAATACAAAAACCCTAATGAACCCCTTGCTGGGTCCACAAAACAAGTGAGATCCCATGATCTTCGCTTCGCCTGGGTGCTCCATCTTCGACCAGCCTATAGAAGTACCAAAATTGGTCAAACAGGAACAATGTTTCCTCAAAACTTGGTCAAGGGCCAACACCCATCTTCACCGTTCGAACCAAACAAATCAAATCAAACAAACAAACCTTGAACTATCATAACTAGCCTAATTTTTATATAATCAAATATAAATCTCACAGAGAGATCCCTCTTTGAAGATGGAAAGGCTATATCCCAACTTCTAAAGTGGTTTTTGGTTACCTCTGTCATTTCTTTCACAGCCTTAAGAAATTACAGAGTGCTAACATAGTGGAGACCATACTGGGGAAGAAAGGTTAATCTTCCTCGGGAAAGAGTATCAAGTTTCAGATCTGATTACTGATGGTGGATAGTGATCAGACATAGGAAGGATGAAATCATCCACCTGGCGACTCTATTCTTAGTTATATCCAGATGAAATAATATCATGGTGAATCCACAGTTAGAAATATTCATTGCTTGAAGCGTTCACTAATGACTCCACTGGGCTAATGAAGAACTCAGAAGCTGATACTATCATTTCAAGGTATGCATGTTTAGACTTTTAATAGATTTATGGTTTCCCGAATCCTTTACCCAAGGATTATTTTTTTTGAGAAATGGTCCAAAATTTAATGGAGATGATCTAAGTTTGACTTGGAAACATTTATCATTTTTTTGTGATTTCACTGAGCTTCTTAAAGTCAAACACGAGGATGTTTTCCTTAGATTGTTTCATGGTTCGTTCCAAGGAAAGTGTAAAAGTTGGGCTGAAGGTTTTCCTACTGAATCTATTAGAACTATTACAGCTTTCTAGATTGTCTTTTTGGAAACATGGATGGAGGGGACAGAGTTTGGGGCAAACTCTCCTTCCATTCAAAGCTTTATGGAATGGAATGAAATGTGCATTGAAGATGGAGATGATGAGAACTTTTCTGCATGTTTTTCTTCTTATTTAAAATCATGTAAATGTAGCTCAGAGGCCAAGATTCAGTTTTTAGATGAATTTACCAAAGATATTGAGGGAAAGCTCAAAGATTTAGAAGGTCAGGAAATACCCTAAATTCCTCCATTTCAGAGTCTTCCTTGTGAAGTTTTATGTCAGCAGAAGCAAGATTGTACATGGCTACCTTTTCCCTTTGATTTGGGAGATCAACAAAATTTTTTTAACAACCATGCTTTCTGTGACACTATGACCGAATATATGGAAATAATTTTTAGTTTAATTTCACAGCCGTGCCTCCACTGTGACAAAAACAATTATTATGAGTTGCCCTTGCCATCACCAATTCCAGTGTTTAATTTTCTCAAGAACAATCAAGCAATCCAATTATGTGAGCATCTACTTGGTTGGCTTTATTGAAAATTTGAGATCACTTGATTTAGCAGTTATTTTTGGCATATTAGAGTAGGATTGTGTACATAAATAAGCTCTACTTTTTTAGTATTCTTTTCGATTTCGGTTTGCAACATAACTTTTATCTTTAGAATATAGTTCAGATTTTAGAGTGAATTTGATTTAGTTGAGGATTGGTGCAGATTATCAGTTGGTTATCATTTTCAGAGGTTTCATGGAAAAGCAAGTTTTAGGCTTGAGATCAACCCAATGGATCAGGATACTAGTCTATGATGTTCTTTGGCACCTCATAGGGAGGATGCCATCCCCATTGGACACATTGTTAGGGTCCTATAAATATAGGTAATATGTTTGTTCAGTTATCTATTTTGGAAATCTGTTGGTAAGGTTTAGCCTATGAATCACTAAGTGTCATAGCCTAAAAAATGTGTTGATCCAAGCAACCATTTAGTTTTTGAAGTCTGATGGCCTAAACAAATTATGGATTTTTGGTATATTTTTGCATATAAATTTGGTTCAGATCAGGTTGCAGGTGTTTTCATGGCATAATTCTCAAGATAAACTTTTCAATGGTATATCTGGTGCTTTAGGCCAACATCTAGATCAAAAGGTTAAAAAACAAATCATTTTGCTGATATTTTATGGCGCATATGTTTTTAACCAAAGTTGAAGTTTTGTCTTGTAGTGCATAAAATCCACACAAATTTTCCCCGGCAGGATCGTCCATCCTCCCAATTGATGACCCTCATTTGTTTCGTCCCCCCCTAACCTACCTACATTTATCGATAGAGGGGGGTTCGAAAAGATGTTTTCCCCACTCCGTCCCCACCTAATGTGGCATTCCC
>JASDQU010100207.1:68590-91837 GCA_032191745.1 Picea mariana | reverse complement strand
AAATCCGTCTAACTCACTTGCAATACCACTCATATTCCTGCCTCTACTCCTCTCCCTACACGACACTTGTCCCCACACTCTCGATACCACTCACCTTCCCGCACCCTAACATATATCCCTGCACATATAAAAACCCCCCTATAAGCCCGATCTCCTCAATCTCAGAGTCTGCCCTTCATAAATTTTAGTTATTTTAGCGCATGCCCTCCATGATCCACCCTCTAGCACGCCAGTTCAATGAATGATGCGTCCCCTGCTATAGTTTCTACATTTACTTGTTGGGAATCCAAGTTTTAAACTCTCCAATTTTAAAGAAGGCTCGTTATGAGTACCGTTCCAAATCTATATTTCCACATACATGTGAATCGTACACTCCAATCCAAGTGAATTCACATGCATAGCATTTAAAAGATACAATGATGGAATTTACAAATCAGTGCAATATATTTGTTTTTCCATTAGTCTTGACAATTAGAAGTGGTTACAACTACGAATGGAAGCCCCTCTCAACAAATATGATCAGAGATTTATGTCCAGAACGCGTCCTCAATAAATTATCTCAATGTTTCAGTCCATATGGTTTCTAGGCATGTGAGAATGGGAATAAATTCAGTGAAGTCTAATTGCGATGTGTTTCAAGTTTTGTTCAAGAGAAACTATGGATGAGTTCGGGTGCCTAAGCAGTCTCAACATTAATCTCCACGATATCCCCAATGGATGAATTGAAAAATTAGATCATTTCTTAATAAACACCTCAAAATATGCTAATGGTTCCAAGGATCTCTGTGTGCGTATTTAATGGCATTAAAAAGGTATTCATCTCCAAGCCAGAAGCAAATCTATTAAAATCTTGATCGAGAGATATGTGCACTCAACAATGGCCCAAACAATGAACCAATTCCAGATTTCAATGCACGATACTTGCAGAAATAGCCACAGTCAGCAATAAGGACTAACAACACATCAAGAGTCAAAGGATAGATCATCAATAACTTCCATCAAAACATTCCCAAAAATCTGAGCGGATCTTAACAGTCCTATATTTTTCTAATTAGAGATAGATACTAGTTTAGATATCCCTAAAATAAATCATGATTAGTCATGACAAGATCTTTTGTAAATAAATTTATAAATATTTCTTATTTCGAAGTATGAAGGGTTGGGACTTGTTTGAAGGATAGGAATAGTATTGTAAAGCAACCCATAGAGACACCATTGATCATATTTTTCCAGTAATACAATGCAATTATTACAGGATACTTGTGTCAACTTTATTAGTGAAGTGATTTTTTCCATGTTAATTAGTTTTCTTCTGTTATCACTATTGTTTCCTAAATTCTAAATTATTCTAAGAAGATAAATAACATAATTTGTTTAAATGTACACTATCTCTCTGGCTTTGAATATTTTTTGTGTTTTCCACTGAAGATTAAAATCAAAATTCTTAATTGCTCTATTTTTTATTGGATTTATAGACCTTTTCATTTCCCCCATACCTTAAATCTTTGAGGATCCATTGAATTTGCTTACACTGCCCTGCAATATTAGTCTATTAAACGTTGTATTTGATCAATTCAAATTTGTGACTCCATTTTCCCAATGTCCCATCTTCATTGTTCCAACCAAACAACTCAAATCAAAGAAACAGACCATGAACTATCATAAGTAGCCTAATATTTTAATATAAACAAATCTAAATCTTAGAGAGAGAACCCTCTCTGAAGCTGGTGGGGCTAGATCCCAGCTTCCAAAGTGGTTTTGTGGTTAACTTTGTCATTTATTTCATTGCCTTAATAAATTACAGAGTGCTAACATAGTGACGATGATACTGGAGAAGAAAGGTTAATATTCCTCATGAAAGAGTATCAAGTTTCAGATCTTATTACTGATAGTGGATAGTGAAGGCTGAAATCATCCACCCGATGACTCCATTCTTAGTTATATCCAGATGAAAGAATATCATGGTGACTCCACTGTTAGAAATATTCATTGCTTGAATCATTCACTAATGAATCCACTAGGCTAATGAAGAACTCAGAAGCTGATACTATCATTTCAAGGTATGCATGTTTATACTTTTCACATATTTATGGTTTCCCAAATCTTTTACCCAAGGATGAATATTTTTTGAGAAATGGTCCAAAATTTAATCGAGATGATCTGAGTTTGAATTGGAAACAATTATCAATTTTTCGTGATTTCACTGAGCTTCTTAGAGTAAAACACATGGATGTTTTGCTTAGATTGTTTCATGGTTCGTTCCAAGGAAAGTGTAAAAGTTGGGTTGAAGGTTTTCCTGCTGGATCTATTAGAACTATTACAGCTTTCTGGATTGTCTTTTGGGAAACATGGATGGAGGGGACAAATTTTGTGGCATACTCTCCTTCCATTCAAATCTTTATGGAATGGAACAATATGTGCATTGAAGATGGATACAGTGATAAATTTTTTGCATGTTTGTATTCTTATTTAAAATCATGCAAATGTAGCTCAGAGGCCAAGATTCAGTTTTTAGATGAATTTGCCAAAGATATTGAGGGAAAGCTCAATATCTTTGGCAAACTCACATTCCTCCATTTCAGAGTCTTCCTTGTGAAGATTTATGTCAACAGAAGCAAGATTGTACATGGCTACCTTTGCCCTTTGATTTGGGAGATCAACAAACAAATTTTAACAACCATAATTTCTATGACCCTATGGCTGAATACATGAAAATATTTTTTAGTTTAATTTCACAGTTGTACCTCCACTATGACAAGCAAAATTATTATGAGCTTCCCTTGCCATCACAAATTCCAGTGTTTACTTTTCTCAAGCACAATCAAGAAGTCCAATTATGTGAGTAGCTACTTGACTAGTTCCTTGGAAATTTGATATCACTTGATTCAATAGTGGTCTTTGGCATATTAGAGTAGGATTGTGTACATAAATAAGCTCTACTTTTTTAGCATTCTTTTCAATTTTGGTTTGGAGCATAGCTTTCAGCTTTATAATATAGTTCATATTTCAGAGTGAATTTGATTCAGTTGAGGATTGGAGTAGATTATCGGTTGGTTATCAATTTCAGAGGTTTCATGGCAAAGTAGGTTGTAGGCTTGGGATCATCCCAATGGATCAGGCTACTAGTCTATGGTGTTCTTTGGCACCTCACTAGGAGGAAGCCATCCCCATTGGAGCCATTTTTAGGGTCCTATAAATATAGGTAATCGGTTTGTTCATTTATCTATTTTGGAAATCTGTTGGTAAGGTTTAGCCTATGAATCACTAGGTGTCATAGCCTAAACAATGTGTTGATCCAAGAAACCATTTAGTTTTTGAAGACTGATGGAAAAAACAAAGTATGAATTTTTGGGAGATTTTTGCATATAAAATTTGGTTCAGATCAGGTTGCAAGTGTTTTCATGGCATAGTGCTCAGGAGTAGCTTTCCAATGGTATATATGGTGCTTCAGACCGACATCTAGATCAAAAGGTTAAAAAAAAATAAAAATTCTTATGTTATATGGTGCATATGTTTTAAACCAAAGTTGAAGTTTTGTCTTGTAGCGCTTAAAATCCACGCAAATTTTTCCCGACGACATCGTCCATCCTCCCAATCGACGACCCTCATTTTTTTTTGCCTCCCCCCGACCTACCTACTTTTATCGATGGAGGGGGTCTGAAAATTTATTTTCCCCACTCCGACCCCATCTAATGTGGCATTCCCACGTCGTTTCGCACTCCCCTCTCAAACTACCACATACCACCTACCCCCCTCCAAAATCCTCCTAACTCACTCCCGATACCCCTCACCTTCCTGCCTCTACTTCTCCTCTCTCTACACGACACCTATCCCCACACTCCCAATAACTCTCACCTTACCGTGCCCTAACAAATATCCCTGCACATATAAAAACCCCCCTATAAGCATGAACTCCTCAACCTTGGAGTCTGCCCTCCATAAGTTCTAGTTATTTTAGTGCATGCCCTCCACGATCCACCCTCTAGCACACCAGTTCAACGAATGATTTTTCCCCTACTATAGTTTCTACATTTACTTCTTGGGAATACAAGTTTTAAAATCTCCAATTTTAAAGAAGGCTCATTATGAATACCGTTCCATATCTATATTCCACATACATGTGAATCGTACACTCCAATCCAAGCGAATTCACATGCGTAGCATTTAAAAGAAACAATGATGGAATTTACAAATCAATGCAATATATTTGGTTTTCCATTGGTATTGACAATTAGGCATGGCTACAACTACAAATGGAATCCCTGCTCAACAAATTCGATCAGATATTTATGTCCAAAATGTGTCCTCAATAAATTATCTCAATGTTTCAGTGCATAATGGTTTCTAGGCATGTGAGAATGGGAATGAGTTCAGTGAAGTCCGATTGTGATGTGTTTCAGGTGTTGTTCAGGAGAAACTATTGATGAGTTAGGGCGCCTAACCAGTCTCAACATTAATATCCATGATATCCCCAATGGATGAATCAAAAAATCAGATCATTCCTCAATAAATGCCTCAAAATCTGCTAATGGTTCCAAGGATCTCTATGTGCGTATTTAATGGCACTAAAATGGTATTCATCTCCAAGCCAGAAGAAGATCTATTAAAATCTCGATCGAGAGATATGTGCACTCAACAATGGCCCAAACAATGAAGCAATTCCATATTTCAATGCACGATACTTGCATAAATAGCCACAATCAACAGCAATGACCAACAACACAATAGGAGTCAAAGGACAGAGCATCAACAACTTCCATCAAAATAGTGCCAGAAATTCGAGCAGATCTTAACAATCCTATATTGTTGTGATTAGAGATAAATGTTAGTTTAGATATCCCTAAAATAAATCATGACTAGTTATGACAGGATCTTTTGTAAATAAATTTATAAATGCTTCTTATTTCAAAGTATGAAGGGTTGGGACTTGTTTGAAGGATAGGAATAGTATTGTAAAGCAGTCCACAAAGACACCATTGATCAGATTTTTCCAATAATACAGTGCAATTATTACAGGATACTTGTGTCAACTTTATTGGTGAAGTGCATTTTTCCCTCTTAATTTATTTTCTTATGTTATCGCTATTGTTTCCTAAATTCTAAATTATTCTAAGAAGATGAAGGATATAATTTGTTTAAATGTACACTATGTCTCTGGCTTTGAATAATTTTTGTGTTTTCCACTAAATATTAAAATCAGAATTCTTAATTGCTCTATTTTTTATTGAATTTATAGACCTTTTGATTTCACCCATACTTTAAATCTTTGAGGATCCATTGAATTTGCCTACCCTTCCCTGCAATATTAGCCTGTTAAACCTTGTATTTGATCACTTCAAAACTGTGACTGTTTTCCCAATGGCCCATCTTCATTGTTCCAACCAAGCAACTCAAATCAAACAAACAAACCCTGAACTATCATAATTAGCCTAATATTTTAATATAAACAAATCTAAATCTTACAGAGAGATCCCTCTCTGAAGCTGGCAGGGCTAGATCCCAACTTCCAAAGTGGTTTTGTGGTTACCTATGTCATTTATTTCACAGCCTTAAGAAATTATGGATTGCTAACACTACATATTATAATGAGGTCCCAGATGCATGATGTGGTTACAGAACTTCTAGCGATGGATATATTCAAGGAAAGTCAACAAGTAAATGGTCCATAGTACATACATACATAAGCAATATTGAAGATCGTGCTAGAAGAATACCTTCCTTGCTAAAAGGGAGTGTTAATGTTTTATGTAGCTTTGGAAGATATTCTTATTTGATCAAGTCAAAACCCTAAAAGAATAATGCTAAAACATATTTGTAATGTCGACTCAAGAAATCAAATGATATTGTATTTTCTATTTGAACTTTGTCAAGTCGGCCCACTTAAAGTACATTGGACCACTATAAATAGAACATTATTCTCCCTCATTTGGACATCAAGAAAATGTTCTCCTCTTATATTTTATAGGTTTAGCGAAGGTCCTCTTGTGCACAACAAAGGAAGGAAGGAAGTACTTCAGCTAGGGTTTCTATCTTATCTTTTGTATATCTTATATTCAGGGATATCTTTCTCTGACATCGTACTTGGTTGATGAATATATACTGAAGAAGTTATGTTGGGTTTTATTCCTTGAGAGGGTTTCCCAGGATAAATCTTTGTGTATACTGTGAATGTCTTTCTTTCAGTGATTCTCATGCATGCAGTTACTATGCTATGAATTAAATGTTAAATAATTATGAATATTATTAACTACTTAATCAAAAATTTCAACAAGAAGTTATAAGAGGAAGTAGAGGACAAAGAAAACAACATTGTTTAGAAACAAGATGGATAGAGAGAGCATTCTTAGCAGCAATAGTAGGGATAATACACTCTTTTATAGGGATATTTTTGTCAAGAGGAACAAAGCCAATGAGGAAGTACACTTGTTTTCAAAAGCAACAAAGAACCTGTCACCAGAGAACATAGAATGTATATCGAGAGATGACATTAATTCATAGTTTGAGCTAACGTATGTCCATATCAAAACAAATAGCCAAGTCATAACTTTGCTACTAGAAGGAGGTCTAGAAGACAAGCTAAGACCTTAGAGTCTGTTGTGTTAGTTTTTCCAACTACTATCCACAGATCCTTTTTGAATCCATTTATGGATATGCATTTATGGTCTTGTACCTTCCAACACTCCTATAAAGATGATATATATATTGTCGCGAGACAAATTTGATGGTGAGGAAAAAACATCTGCATCCGAGCATGTTGTGCAGTTTTGTTTGAACTGTTACTCTCACAATATTTCTGATGAAGGCACCATTTGTAGATTGTTTACCCTTAATTTCAAAGGATAGGTCAGAGGCTAGTGCAAAACATTGCCAGTTGCTTCCATCCATACATGGGAACAATTTACATATGTATTTTTGGATGATTTCACTAATTATGATTATGATGAGTTGTGTCAGGAGTTACTCAACATGAGAAAGGAACTAGACGAATGCCTGGATGTCTTCTCTTTGAGATTTAAATTCATTATATTCAAGTTCCACCTCAAAGACATCCCTCCCATCAATGATTTGTTCCCTCAATTGTTGTCCCTTTCAAATGAGAAAAAATGACCAATAGGGGTTGAATCTAGTATGACTTCCCAAATTGGTAATGAGGATACTCCTGCCTAGATTGACCAACGCATAGTTGGATCTTTCTTTCCCATGTGTCACTATTATTTCTCAGAGTGCATATTCCCGAAGGAATCCTATGCATTCTCTCACTCCTCCATGCCTCCATTTATCCTAGATAACAAAGGTGAAACTCATGCCCAAGGACTGTCCTCTTTCATTTCCCTTAAGAACGTTATAGAAGAAATTGGTGCGTCAAAGTTTGAGACACTTCAAATCACATTGATGGTTATGTCAGGATCTCATTACTCTGATCCATCCCAAACCTCACTAGAGGAGGAAGATGAAGCTAAAAATAACCCTGAGGGAAGCTGCTCCAACTTTTCAACTTCTCAATTACCTTCAATAGTGGAAAATAGGGAGTCTAACATTGTTTTTCCCATTGATATCCTTGAACTGTCCTCCCAGTTAATCATCTATAAACAACCTTATTTTTCTCAGGAGACCACCATCTATTTTGATATTTGCTCGTCGAATAAAATTCTTGACTCCTCCTGTTACCCAAATCAGGGTGGGCACTCCATGCTTGTGATTATCAAGGAAAATCACCAAGATCAAGAAGATGGTATTCTATGCTCGAGATGCTCGATAAGGGATATCTAAGATGATTCTCAGGAGGTGTGTGCAATGAGCATAAAACCCTGCCATATCACCTTTCCTACAGACCAAGCCACAATGAATTTAATCGCTCTCACTTATAGTTATTATGTCACTTTGATTGTGGTTATCTCGATTAATATTGAACAAGGGACTAGCCCTCAGATTTCTAACTTTTACACTTGCTTCTTGAGCATTAATAGGTTTTGGTCCCTCCATCAATATCCAAATCTTGAGCACACCCTCAATCATCCCTTGCATCTTTTGGATAATCATCTCGGTCATCATGATCAGGTAACCTATGAGGTAGAAACCAACACCCTCCATGCTACACCTCAGGATGAGTGAACCTTGATTGACCCATCTCGGGTTGATATGATATACAAATCGGATCCTAATCATTTCATTTCTATTCGTTTGGATGTCGATGCTTCTAAGGTTAATCATTGTCATCCAAAGACTCCACGGTCCACATTTACATGACCCCTACAAGTGTGTCTAACTCTCTTATATTTTCAAACTATCGGGTCACCCACTCTAACTCTTACGACAACACATCTTTGTTTGGAGTACCTCTGCACCCTGCTGTTTTAAATTTTGTGAAGTGAGAATATTATGAATTGATATGGGACATGTACACATGTGATCTAGGGCATAATCATTGTGCCCTAGATAAGATTGATCCCTTACCACATACACTTTTCTTACAACACAAAGCAAACATTTCAAACCTTGTCCATTTCCAAACTGATTCATGTGTTTCCCAGACCTATAAGGTCCACACCGAATTCCTTGTTGAAAGTGATAGTATGATTGAAGTCCTTATTGTGAATAATCACCTTGGTGACATATTTGACCCCATTGATATCACACTTAAGTCGAAATATGAATATCAGTGGAAAACTAATAACCTGAATTTCATGCATCGGGTATGGCTTCTATGCAAAAAGGCTTCCCAGTTGAAACATGTGATGATTTTTGAACCCCATTGTTTTTCCAAGCCTCTTAGAAATCATAAAAATCGCTAGCTTACCACATCATTGTGGGGAAACCTTTGTAGTGATTGTCCACCACAGTCCTTTTTTCTTTCACACAATCCCTATGATCCTTTTTCCATATACCTCTACAAACTTGATAATTAGCTAAGGCGTCCTCTTTCATATTTTGTTCTCATTTTAAATCATTATTGTATCTTTGATAAAGGTCATGATCAAATCACAATTCTCATGTGCTATATAGTAAACTTCTTTTTTTTTACTGCTAAATACTGGTACAAATATGATTGCAGGTTTGAGACTACTTGGGTGGTTGCATTGGAATTATACATTTATCTAACCCTATGCTTGACCGTATGTTATGCCAAGAATACCACCCTCCCTTTTTCTTGAAGTCTTGCTTGAAAATCCATTCCTTTCAATAAGAAAACATGACCCCTCCTTTTTTTCTTGAAAAGATACCATGTTTTTTTATCCTTTTTAATCCCTCTCTGGTCAGTTTGCTTATTTCTTGAAGCTGGGTTTGGTTGAATGCTTGTTTTTATACTTAGACAAATCCTTGAAAATAAATTTATGGTTATTAGATGAGCTATTTTTAACTCCTCCGATATGTACCAAAGGTGTTCCTTTGAAGTTCTCGGGTACATCATAGGACTTCCCCCGAAGTCTTTTGAAATTCTAATTGACAATTGATAAACTTAATACTAATTCCTTTGACTCAATTGAAGGAATTATTTCAAAATCTTCTGGTCAAGCCGGAGGAGTTCCCACAAATCTATTTGATGTGTTAAGTACCTGACCGATATACTTTCCACAAATGTCACTAGTATGATCAGAGACCTTCCCAACAACCTCTTTGACATGTCCATTCTCCTACCTATCGAGTTAAGAATAAGACCTTCGATGCATACTAGAGGACTTTCCAAAAATATCTCCATTATGGCCGGAGCACTTCCTAACATTCCATCCGGTGAAGACTTTAATGCCCCTAGAGACCTTGAATCTCATGCCATGCTTATAAAAAGCACGCCCACGCTCCATCCTTTGCATATTTTTCTTATCTACGAAGAAGAATGAGAGCGTTGAGCAACTCTACCGACTAGCTTGTGGATGTACTCATCCTTCAATTACCTCACACTGTCCATGTGTCATTCTTATCCAGGTAGGCACTAAACTCTTCTCAACGTTTCTATATGTTTACCCCATCGATGAAACTCATATTCAAGCCTATACCCTAGCCACCTTGGTTTTCAAACACTTAGCCATTTTTTGTGGAATCAAAGAAGTTGAAAAAATATCCTTTGGTCTTCACCAAAGGACTTTATGAGATCATCGTCGGTGTTCTATGAAGCACTTAACATGATGGTTGTCAGTGTTCACTAAAGCACTTAACATGATCGTTGTCAATCTTCACTGGATCACTTAACATGATTGTCATCGGTGTTCTTCGTTGGACTTTATAAGATCACCTCTAGTCTTCACCAAAGGACTTTATGCAATCTCAAATGGTAGTAATCGGAAGACTTTACAAGAACTGCTCTAGTCTTCAATGGAGTACTTTACAAAATCACCTCTGGTCTTCAACAAAGAACTTTACATGAACTTGGTCAATGTTAATCTTTGTATACTGGGGTAGCTAATAAAAATGCCTCCAACCTATTCCGATAGTCTTAACAAGAGCTCCATCGATATGACTGGAAGACTTTATAACGACTATTCCAGTTTGTATCGGTACTCATGCCATGAATTGTTCTAGTACATATCAGAGTAGTAAATATGAACTACTCTGACCTCAAATTTCCCCCCCATCAGCCAAAATAGCATTAAATTCACTGATATTCTTGGACTTTCCCTAAGCTAAGCTAGTCTTCCTCATTTCCTCCATAATTTCTCCAATCATACTTTCATCCTCTGATGATGATCTCCCTCCCAACATTAACATGAGTGATTCTTCAGGTACCTGACATAAAGGTTTATATAGGTAGATTTTATTTTCAATATTCATTCATTGATGAAATACGTATATGTTTATAGGTCTTGATGTGATCATGTTTATTTTTCTGCCTATTTTTTTGGGGGGGGCTACTTATGACTATGTGTTTCTGACGAGTATCCCACCACGACACTGAGAATGCCCTATCAATATATGGTGGTGATGCTCTGCAGGATGTACGAAGAGAGAGATACCTCCACATTTATGTTGTCCTTGATGCCATTAATCTACTATTGTGTAGATGAAGGGGTGAAATTTGACTGGGTTGAGATCCTATCAACGAATCTGACAGAATCCATAGTCGTTGTGAAGAACACCGAACCTAAGGATTTTCCAAATTTTCACATGTCATTGTACCTATTGGATATTATGTGCATGCTGCATAAATATCCTAAGATGGGTTGGGAATGGAAATTGACAGACCCAACCATACACATCTACTACAAGGTGCTTTGGGATCACAAATACAAGTCGAAATATCACATGATATGTGATCACTTCTCCCCGCCTTTGTATGAATTCATTTTTTGCACACTAGCCCCATGCATGACAGATAAATCACTATCAATAATTAGAAATATTGGGGACTGGTATCTGATGGAACATGGGATTTACATTAGGATATACAGATCCACCAAGGCTTCCCATCTATTTCCAGGATTTGTCCTGGACAAACTAGTGCTTCAAGAGGTTTCCTACCAAACAATGATCTACAAAGTTGGAACAGCTCTCTATCAGGACAAGAAGGTTATATGGCCTCCACTTTTGTTATGGATTGGTTCATATTCATTTAGAACCACCAAGCAGGCTCATGATGAGGTGGATATATTATTATCGTACCACTTCAGAGAAGAGAGATTCAAAAGGCATGGTCCCAATAAAGTTGTCAAATCTTATTGTAGCCAACTCAAATTCCCATGGGAATACACATCATCCTATTAAGAGGAAGAAGAAGTACATTGTGGGGAAAATACCTGTGACGAAGTCATTTTCAGGCGTTGAGCCAGACCCATGGGAAGGGTCTTCAATGAAGAGAAGGCCTATGAAGAAGCACGAAAGAAGGAAGAAGAACATGTAGCAACAAAATCATTTGCTACAACAACATCCATGCACTCCGAGTCAGCTGAAGAAGAAGAAACAATGGTAGATAAGAAGAGGAGAAAGAGGGAAAGAGTTCACAAAAAGAAAGAAGACGAAACAGAAAAGAAGAGGAAGACTGATGAAGCTAAAGCTAAGGAAAAATCTAATGCAACATCAACTAAAGCAGAAGAAGAAGCAAATGAAACTACCAAGAAGGAAGTAGAAGATGAAGCTGACTAGAAAGTTGCAGCTGAAAGAGCCACAACAGAAGCAACAACAATGACAGAAGCAACATATAGAGAAACAAATGAAGCAACATCCAAAGCAACAGAAGAGGAACAACAAAAGAAAGATGAAGAGGCTCAGAGCAACGATGCATCTCCAATGGAAACGTAAATCCTATAAATATAAATGGGAGGTTCCAACACTCACACTCAATTCAGTGGGTTGGATTTGGGGCTTAGCACCCCATACAGACCAAGGAAAGTGTCGAAATTAAAAAATTCCAAGTATGAAAAAACCACTAGTCACATCATATAAAAATAAGTCAGGAAGGTCCCAAGCATAGGAGATGACCTGATATCAGTCCTCACAGAGACCCCAATAACAAAAAATGTTAGTGACGATCCAATTTCTATAGTGTCCGCCGACACCGCATTCACCATAGCTACGGAGTAGAACCTAAAAAAATATTACACTAGAATCAAGAGAAGGATGCCAGAATCATGGAGTTAGAGGAATAACATTGGCAAGTAAGAATATATAAGGGTAGCCTAAAAGAGTTCAAGGAGAGTGCAGATAAAGTTAAGACAGAGCTAGAGGAAGCCATCATGGACATGTATGCCCACTTTCTCATATTTCAATAGACAAAAACCACCATAATATAACAACATAGCTGAGTGCAAGCAAAGAACACCTGGTTCATCACCCTTTGAGAAGGTCTAGGTGATATTGATAGATGGATCGTCGAGAAACCATATGTTGAATTAAATCAAAAGTACCAAGGACAAGTGTTTCTCATCACCTAGGCTCCTAAGGGTGAGAAAGTGTTCAATGTGGTTCCTAGTAAATAATTTCATGTGAGGTGAAATTGAATGTGACTTTATGAAAAGTTAAGTGAAGTGAGTGAATGAAGAGACATTTCATCACCACCATTGATCTATTCTATCCTCCACCGTTCTTCACCTTCCCTCTTGAAGTTGAATTAGGGAAAGAGGCACCCACATCTTTGGCATTCTTCATGCGTTTTGAGAGAGAGAGAGAAGTCGACTTGCAGAGCTAGAGGCACGGATTCCAGGAAACAAGATAGCATACAAATTGAGGCAAGGGTACAATAGATTTTAGAGGCCGTATAGTACGGATTTATAGAGGTCGTACTACTATTTGTATGCATAGAAATTGAGGGAGACTAACAGATAAGTTCCTAAGGAGTTTGGAACACATTCCAAGGCTATCAAGATACATTTCCTTGCATAGAAATTGAGGTGACTATTGAGCACGATTTTCTAAGGTTATTTCCATACCATTTGTACATCTACAAGCACAAAAAACGAGGGCCATACCGTTCGTATTTTTCTAGGCACGTTTTTCAAGGAGATTGGCACTATTTTCGAGGAAAAAGCTTGGGACATACTTGAGATAAGTTTGTGAAGTTTTGTTGATAAAATATCTATTGTAAAAGAAAATTTCTCTGAATCCTGAATAATAAAAATCCCCCCTCTCTCACTTTTTTTCCCCTTGTGGGTTTTTATAGGGTCTAAGTTTGACCAAAAATCTTAGTGTATTAAATTTTTAGGTGTGTTTATTTCTAAGTTATTGTTGTAGAAGAATTCATGTGCTTATGTTCATGAGCATTTAATTTTCTGCTTACTAATTTGAAGCCTAAATATGCAATGTGGGTTGGGCATTAAACTACGTGTCTCAGTGAGACTTGAAACTGGGTTGGGGTCTGAAATTTCGACATGGTATCAGAGCTTGAAGTGGGAAAAGTGCAGAAATATATCAGCCACAAAGTGCAGGGATTTTGATGAGAAGAAGAGGTACTTCACCAGGCAAAAAATTGTGGGCTTGTGTTTCAATTGAGAGGGTCAATGGCCACTGGTTTGAGGGTTGAGGACATGTTGGATGGAGTTGCTAATTTCATCTCATGGAAGGAGAAGATCGTGTTGCTTCTACAGGAGTGTGAGTTGTGGGATATTGTGGAGAACTCACAAACGAATCCCATGATGGTGCCTACGGATGCTACTCTTTTGGTAGCCTACACCAAAAAGAACATAAAGGAAAAAATAATTATCCTTGATGCCATTAAGGACCATGTGATTCCATATGTGACCGGGAAGTCCAATGCCCATGAGATGTGGGAATCCTTAACCAAACTATACCAGAGTTCCAATGAAAATAAAAAAATGGTATTGAGGGAGAAACGAAAGAGCATTAAAATGACTAAGACTAAAAGTGTTTCCACCTACCCTAACAAGCTTTCTCAGATGACGGATGAACTTAGTTCTATTGGGGAGGTTGTTTCTAACAGTGAACTTGTGAGGATTGCTTCCAATGGAGTAAACAAACAATGGGTTGTCTTTGTTGAGGGCATTGTGGCAAGGTAAAATCTTCCCAAGTGGGACTGTCTTTGGGATGCTTCATCCAGGAGGAAACTCTAAGAGGCTATGTGCATGGGAGTTCATCTATAGTTAATGAAGAGGAGAATGTGGCACTTCCAACTAAAGGAAAGAACAATTCCAAGAAGGGTTCCAAGGGAGGGAATAAGCAAAAAGGTGAAGGGAAGAAATACATGAGCAAAGTCAAGTGCTTTGCTTGTCACAAGTTTGGGCACTATGTTGGACAATTTCCTAACAAGAATAAGAAGTAGGTTGTAGCTTCAGTTGATGTGGAGGAGTTTAACCATAGGTTCAAGAAGGAGTATTCATTGTTGGTGTGTCTTTCCTCTAGAGCACCATCTACCAACATTTGGTACATTGATAGTGGTGCCTCCCATCATATGAAAGGTGTTTTTGAGTACTTCACTGGTCTTAGTGTTCGTGAGTACTTCAGTGGTCTTACAATGATTGGAGATCTTAATGTGGTGCTTGGAGATGATTCAATGGTCAAGGTAGTTGGTAGTGGGACAATATCATTTTAGAGGGAGTCTCTACCTCCCATGTTGTTGAGGGATGTCGTGTATGTTCTGGGCTTGAAGAAGAACTTGGTGTCAGTTTCCACTATTTAGGATAGGGGATATGATGTATTGTTATGTGATGGGAATGTGGTCATGCATCCTAAGGGATACAGTATCACTTCGGCCAAGTGATTGGGATCTGGCATGAGAAGCTATACAAGCTCATTTTTCATCTTACTATATCATTGATGCATAGTACCAACAACAATGACCTTTGTGAGTTATCGCATAGGAGGATGGCCCGTTTGCACCATGGGGATCTGAGGATATTGAGAGAGATTGTGACTAGAGTGACAGAGTTTAGTACATAGCACCAAGAGGTGTGCTCTTGGGAAGTACAGCAAGACTACTTTTCCAAGTAGTGATAACAGAGTAGAAAGTATTATTAATCTTATTCATACTAATATATGTGGTCCTGTGTATTCTACCTCTTTGAGTAGATTTTTGTATTATGTCACTTTATTGATGACTTCTCTAGGAAGTCTTGGATTTTCTTCATGAATACCAAAGGATAGGTCTTCTGGCAGTTCCAAGAGTTCAAAGCTCTTGTGGAGAACCAAACTAGGAAGAAAATCAAAGTGTTGAGATCTAATAATGGGGGTGAGTATACCTCCAATGAGTTCAATGACTTTTGTGCCAGGGAGGGAATTAAGAGAGAAGTGACAGTTCCTTATAACCCACATCAAAATGGGGTTTTTGAAAGGAAGAACAAGGCCATTCCTAGGGATGCAAGAGCCATGTTACATGATCAGGGGCTACCATTGTTTGTTTGGGTTGAGGCTTGCAACACTACAATTTATCTGCAGAATCAGAGTCCACATAGAGTCTTGGGGGATAAGACTTCTGAGGAGGATTTCTCTGGGAAGAAGCCTGAGTTGGGGCAGTTTTGGATCTTTGGGTGCCTTACTTATTCACATGTCCCTTATGAGAAGAGGACAAATCTAGATCCCAGGATAGAGAAGGGAATCTTTGTTGGGTTGGAATATCCATCAGATGGATGTGAAGACCACATTTATGAATGGTCTCGTAAAGGAGGAGGTGTACATTGAGAAACAAAAAGGATTTTAGGTGCATTGGAGATATTCTCATGTGTTCAGAATGAAGAAGGCATTGTATGGGCTGAAGGAAACTCCTAGAGCTTGGTATTCTAGAATAGATACATACTTGCAACAGATGGGTTTCGAGAAGAGTGAGGCACATCCCAACCTGTATTACATTCTGGTTGGAGAGGATCCTCTCATTCTTGTGTTATATGTGGATTATATCTTTATTACAGGGGATGAGAGACTCATATTTGGTTGCAAGGATAGACTTGATTCAAATTTCGAGACGAAATACATTGGTCTAATGCACTACTTCTTGGTATTGGAGGTTTGGCATGAGCCTGGACACATCTTTCTGGGACAGGGCACATATGTTGTTGACATTCTGAGGAGATTTTAGATGGAGGATTGTAAGCCCATGTCCACTCCTATGATAACCAACTGAAAAAAGCTTCATTCTTTAGAGTTAGATTTGGTTGATCCCACATTGTATCATTAGTTGATTGGTTCATTGATGTATATGGTCAACACCAGACCAAATATTTGTTTTGTTGTCAACTCACTTAGTCAGTTTATGGTGGAGCCTCAGAGAGTACATTGGGTGGCAGCAAAACATGTGCTCAGATAGCTTAAGGGTACAGTGGATTATGGTCTGAACTATGAGAGAGGGGATGGAGTTAGATTGATTGGATACTATTAGCGACATTTCTTGTCCTAGGCACAAGAGTATTCGGGTCTGCAAGTTGTACGAGGAGCGCCCAAGCGTAGCATAGAAAAATCTCGTTTCAAGCTTCCAGCCAGTAAGCGAGCGAAATTATATGGATGACGGTCCAGATCCTTTCATAAGAGCAGATCAGCGGTCAGTGGGAAATCGCGGATAGTAGATTTGTGATGAGATTAGCGCAAATAGATCGCACCCATATTGTATGCAAGGAAGAATAACAGTCGTCCATCCGAGGGACGCGTGGCACGAGATCCAGTCGCATCAGCTTTTTGGCAGTCGCGAGTTCAAGGGGTGAAGGTTTTATGTCATTGTACATTTCGAAACCCCGAACCCCGAAGCATCGATGGCGCCCAAAGTCGGGCCCGCATTATCAAGGGGCAGTCTCAGCCGTCCATCTGAAGCGGACACCTAGCGCACGATTAGGCTCCCCGCCTTTTCTCCCATCGCAGTTTTGAAGTGCAAGTAGCAGCTCCCTCATATCCCCGATGCACGAAGTAACGAG
This sequence comes from Picea mariana, assembly GCA_032191745.1. Classification (NCBI taxonomy): domain Eukaryota; kingdom Viridiplantae; phylum Streptophyta; class Pinopsida; order Pinales; family Pinaceae; genus Picea; species Picea mariana. The sequence continues at coordinate 74,561 of JASDQU010100207.1, read as the reverse complement.
AGCGTCTAGGACCTGGGGACCATAGCAGCGTTAGGAGAGTTTAGGACCATCATATTTGGAGGACGCGTGGCACCCAATTGAGCCATCTCATTGTTTTGCCCATCGCAACTATGATAAGCAAGGATCAACTCCTTCCTATTCACGAACGCCGAAAGCCCCTATGGAAATAAAAGCAGGGTCACGGTCCATGGTCATTTGGGAAACAAAAGAGCTAAGCAAAAGGGGCCAAAAGCGTTGAGTCCAGTCACCGAAAGGATCATCGCGATTTCCAGTTGCCAACGGATACGATTTCGCTCCTGGTTTCCGCTTGGAGTAAATGAAGGCAAAAACGGATGGTTGAAACCTCCTTTCATTCATTGAATATGATATATGGAGGGTATGGCAAGAAGCCATGCCGAAGTCCTCGATTAGACAGAGAAGTTTGCACTCGCTATTTTCGCCTTTAATGTTTCGGCTACCTCCCCTGCAAAGGCCATGCGAATTTAAGGTAGTGTCTGTCATAGGCGCATGATCATCCTGAGTCTTCATGGGCAGACTGTCAGAAGACATGCAGACGCAATATTTTTAATGCAGCGTCTTGTTTTTGCTATTGTTGTTGTTGTTTTGGAGTATATGTAGGCGTTTTCGCCATTTTTGTAAGCATCGATGGTTGAGCAAGGCTCTCGGTTGTAAAGCTTTAATGAAGCACTGTTATTTCTGGTTATGTATGGACTCTTGAGACTTCTTACCTTATGAATGTCAGTTTCTTTCACGTCTTTGTTCAACTGGGTTAGAGAAGCTCGGAATTGGAGAATCCAGTCGAGTTGTAGCTGTTATAGGATGATGAAGAATTTGATCACTGTAACAGTCGCATTGTCTCTAATCAGTCCTTTTGATTTTCCTAACGCTAAACGACTTGGAATCGAAGAATCCAGTTAAGTCCCCCTTTCAGTTTCTCGAAGAACTGAACCAGAGGATCTCGCATTCAGAGTTTTTCTTCTACAAATTACTGAAAGCCTGTTGCCCAAAGTAGTTTGTTCACTCTTCTTATCAAGTCTTCCACCTGTTCACCTTTTAATCAACCCGCTGACTGAAGTTAGATCAAGACCTTCTTTGTTTCTTACATACCAGACCCAGTCTCTGAGTTAGAGTGACATCTCCCTGAGTCTCTGCCCATTTGATCACCCATTAAAAACTACTGTGACAATAAACTGATGGGCATCGGGCTCTACTCCTGCAAGAAATCCAAGAGTGACTTCCGCCGCCAACATTTCTGACGCCGTTGCCGGGGAGGAAGTTGAAGATTCTCCCTGGGCAAAATGACATTGAGCCTCTAATTCTAAAGGTGCATCCAACATCAGAGCCCTTAAATATTTCTACTGTGCACCTGGCGACTCCACTGTGGCGGCTCCATTGTTTCCACATCACTGTTTCAACTGTGACTATTGTTAGAACACCTGAAAGCTGACCCTAAAGAGCTTTCTCAAGAAGGTTTCAACAGCTTCTTTCTTAGCCTGAGAAGCTTCCTGGGGTAACGACAACGTTAATATCTGGCCTTTGATGGTGAACAAGGACCAAGCATATTTGAAGTTGTGCATCTTTCACCTGGCGACTCCATGATTTGAGGATTGATTGGCGACTCCACTGGTTCGATATGGAGAAAATTATGGCTCAAAGGTTTTCTTTCTGTGACTTTTCCCAGATAGTTGGGTTTCCTAATGCACTTCCTGATAGAGACCAATGGGAATATTTCCTCCCTGAATTTCATGCAACAAGTTGGGAGGAACCAGCTGAGCATTTACTGGACTTCCGTGAGGCTATTCACCGACACAATATCACGCATGAGGATGCCCGGATTAAGCTCTTAAAGTGTTCATTGAAGGGAGCTACTCTTGAGTGGTGTCAATCTCTTCCCGCTGCGAGCATCCACTCTTTAACATGTTTTCATATAGCTTTCAATTCATTTTGTAAAGACTACTATCCAGCTGATTGTTTGTTTGAAAACTGTTGTGAGGAGTTTTCTTCGCTTCATGAAGCCTCTGCTGGCCCTGAAGACTAGGTCCATGATGAATCTTTTACTGTGGAGGAAAGCATTTGCCAGGAAAATATGGAGGTGTTGAATGATATTAATTGTGTTATCCCTAGAACGGAAGCATCTGACATCATATCAGATGCCTATATTCCTTTAGATGTTCATAACGATCAACATGCCTCTTGTGGAAATTGTGAATTTATAGAGAAAATGTGGTCCATGGTAGATGACTCACCTGGATATCAGGTTGAAGCAGATGTTCCTAGCAGCTCTTCTCATGATGACGAAGACCCTCTCTTTTTAAAAGAGGGGTTAGTTGTGGAAGAGGATTCTTTTCTTTTCCCCTAGGGGGTTTCTCACGATATATTTGTACCTGGGATTAAAGAGAAAAGGATTATGTATGGGAAGCCAGAAGCAGCAGGTCCCACGGTCCCTAAAATGAAAATTTTTGACAAGATCACTGTTCTGGAGGAGGGTCATATCAATGAAGGACAACCCCTTTTTGATGTATATTATAGTGATGATGAGCAACAAGCTTATCCTACATTTGATCACTATAAAGATACTGAAGAGCCAGTCAGCAAGCAGAACCACCCCATGGTCCCTATTTATGATGAATACGAATCTGACCTGGGGGAGATCCAAGAAGAGGAAAAGGAACCAGAGGAACAACTGAGCACATTTTTCATTCCAGAGCCAGTCAACGAGCAGTTATCGCCTGAGATCAGTGAGCCTACGTCAGTTGTCCACTCACCTGTGATTATCAAGATATTCAACTGCATGTGAGCAACTTTGTAGCAGAGGAGGCTGCCTGTCACCAATTTTTCGAAATTCGCCACTCATTCTATGACCCTTTCTCGAATACATGGAGTGGCATGTCCTTTATGCCTTGGAGCCACCCTATTCCATATCAACTTCACCCTGTGAGGAGAAGTTGAAGAGTGTAGTCGTTCTGCTGTCACGGTTACACTATTTGTTGGTGATCATCGACAGAAGGAAGGAGCTTCTATCCAGGAAGTTATTTGAATGGATATGGTGGAAGTTTTCTTTCACCTAGCCCATGTAAAATATTTTATTAGCATTAGGACTGTATATAAATAAGCTCCTTTGAGCATGTAGCTTTATTTTGTTACTTTTATTTTTTGGCCTGTATTTTCAGCAGCGGGATGTTTTGAGCATGACTCCATAGCCCAAAAGCAAGGCACTGAAGCTGCAGAATGAGTTCTTAGAGCATCATAGGGACGAATCTATCCCCCCATGGAGCCTAATGTTAGTGACATTGCTTGTCCTAGGCACAAGAGTATTCGGGTCTGCAAGTCATACGAGGAGCACCCAAGCGCAACATAGAAAAATCTCGTTTCAAGCTTCCAGCCAGTAAGTGAGCGAAATTATATGGACGACGGTCTAGATCCTTTCATAAGAGCAGATCGGCGGTCAGCAAGAAATCGCGGATAGTAGAGTTGCACCGAGATTAGTGCAAATAGATCGTGCCCATATTGTATGCAGGGAAGAATAACAGCCGTCCATCCGAGGGACGCGTGGCGCGAGATCCAGTTGCGTCGGCTTTTTGGCAGTCGCGAGTTCAAGGGGTGAAGGTTTTATGTCGTTGTACATTTTGAAACCCCAAACCCCAAAGTGTCAATGGCGCCCAAATTCGGGCCCGCAGTATCAAGGGGCAGTCTCAGTCATCCATCTGAAGCGGACATCTGGCGCGCGATTAGGCTCCCCGCCTTTTCGCCCATCGCAGTTTCGAAGCGCAAGCAGCAGTTCCCTCATATCCCCGATGCGCGAAGTAACGAGAGCGTCCAGGACCTGGGGCCCACAACAACGTCGAGAGAGTTTAGGACCATCAGATTTGGAGGACGCGTGGCGCCCAATTGAGTCGTCTCGACGTTTTGCCCATCACAACTATGATAAGCAAGGATCAGCTCCTTCCTATTCGCGAACGCCGAAAGCCCCTATGGAAATAAGAGCAGGGTCACGATCCATGGTCATTTGGGAAACAAAAGAGCTAAGAAAAAGGGGCCAAAAGCGTTGAGTCCAGTCGTCGAAAGGATCATCACGATTTCCAGATGCCAGCGGATACGATTTCGCTCTCGGTTTCTGCTTGGAGTAACTGAAGGCACAAATAGATGGTTGAAACCTCCTTTCATTCATTGAATATGAGATATGGAGGGTCTGGCAAGCGGTCTGTTCAAAGGAGTTCTGTGTACTAATTATCCAAAGAAGCCATGCCGAAGTCCTCAATTAGACATAGAAGTTTGCACTCGCCATTTTGGCCTTTAATGTTTCAGCTACCTCCCCTGCAAAGGCCATGCGAAGTTAAGGTAGCGTCTGTCATAGGCGCACGATCATGCTAATTCTACATGGGAAGACTATCAGAAGACATGCAGACGCAATATTTTTAATGTAGCATCTTGTTTTTGTTGTTGTTGTTGTTTTGGAGTATATGTAGGTGTTTTCGCCATTTTTGTAAGCATCGATGGTTGAGCAAGGCTCCCGGTTGTAAAGCTTTAATGAAGCACTGTTATTTCTGGTTATGTATGGACTCTTGAGACTTCTTGCCTTATGAATGTCAGTTTCTTTCACGTCTTTGTTCAACTATGTTAGAGAAGCTCGGAATTGGAGAATCCAGTCGAGTTGTAGCTGTTATAGGATGATGCAAAATTTGATCACTGTATAAGTCGCATTGTATCTAATCAGTCCTTGTGATTTTCCTAACATTGAACAACTTGGAATTGGAGAATCCAGTCAAGTACCCCTTTTAGTTTCTCGAAGCACTAAACCAGAGGATCTCGCATTCAGAGTTTTTCTTCTACAAATTACTGAAAGCCTGTTGCCCAAAGTAGTTTGTTCACTCTTCTTATCAAGTCTTCCACTTGTTCACCTTTTAATCAACCCGCTGACTGAAGTTAGATCAAGACCTCCTTTGTTTCTTACATACCGGACCCAGTCTCTGAGTTAGAGTGACATCTCCCAGAGTCTCTGTCCATTTGATCACCCATTAAAAACTACCGTGACAATAAACTGATGGGCGTCGGGCTCTGCTCCTGCAAGCAATCTAGGAGTGACTTCCGTCGCCAACAAATACACATATTCAAATTGGGTAGGATGTGTCAGTGATAGGAAGAGTACCTTAGGGTGTTGCTTTGGATTGGGCTCAGTAGTGGTGTCTTGGTTCATTCAGAAGCAAAAGTTAGTTGCTTTGAGTTCTGCAGAGGATGAGTATATGATATCCAGTCAGGCCAATTGTGATGCCATATGGCTTCGCAAGTTGTTGGTTGGGATATTTTGTATGTAGATGAGGCCCACGATGATCTACTATGACAATCAAAGTTGCATTAAACTCTATGAGAATCCACTTTTTCATGACAGATCTAAACACATTGATATTATATATCACTTCATCCAAGATTATGTTAAGAGAGGAGCAATTGAGCTACAGTTTATATCCACAAATGAGCAGGTGGCAGACATCCTCACTAAAGCTTTGGGGAGAGGCAAGTTTATACCTTTCAGACATAAGCTTGGGGTTGTGAAGAACACTTTCCTCGGTAAGAGGGAGTGTTGAATTAAATGAAAAGTACCAAAGACAAGTTTTTCTCATCACCTAGGCGCCTAGGGGTGAGAAAGTACCCAATGTGGTCCCTAGTAATTAATTTCATGTGAGGTGAAATTAAATGTGACTTTATGAAAAGTTAAGTGAAGTGGGTGAATTAAGAGACATTTCATCACCACCGTTGATCTATTATATCCACCACCATTAGATTAGATGACCCTTCACCTTCCCTCATGAATTCGAATTAGGGAAAGAGGCACCCCCATCTTTGGCATTCTTCATGAGTTTTGAGAGAGAGAGAGAGAGAGAGAGAGAGAGAGAGAGAGAGAGAGAGAGAGAGAGAGAGAGAAGGAGAGAGAAGTCGACTTGCAGAGCTAGAGGCATGAATTACAAGACAACAA
>JASDQU010100207.1:31514-63941 GCA_032191745.1 Picea mariana | reverse complement strand
GAGAGAGAGAGAGAGAGAGAGAGAAGGAGAGAGAAGTCGACTTGCAGAGCTAGAGGCATGAATTACAAGACAACAAGATAGCACACAAATCAAGGCAAGGGTGCAACAAATTTCAGAGGTTGTATTACTGTTTGTATGCACATAAATGAAGGGATACTAGAAGATAAGTTTCTAAGGAGTTTGGCACACATTCCAAGGATGAAAAGATACATTTCCTTGCATAGAAGATGAGGTGACCACTGGGAACAATTTTTTGAGGTGATTTTGGTACCATCCATAAAACTACAAGCACATAAAATGAGGTTCATACTCTTCAAATTTTTCTGGGTACGTTTTTCAAGGAGATTGGCATTGTTTTCAAGGAAAAAGATGGGGACAGACTTGAGATAAGTTTGTGAAGTTTTGCTGATAAAATCTCTACTATAATTTTTTTTTTCTCTGAACTCTGAAAAATAAAAATCCCCCCTCTCTCACTGGTTTTCCCCTTGTGGGTTTCTCCAGGGTCTAATTTTGACCAAAAATATCTATGTACTAAATTTATGGGTGTGTTTATTTATAAGTTATTATTGTAGCATAGTTCATGTGTTTCTGTTCATGAGCATTTAATTTTCTACTTACTAATTTGTAGCCTAAATTTGGAATGTGGGTTGGGCATTAAACTATGTGTCTAAGTGAGACTTGAAACCGGGTTGGGGTCTGAAATTTCTACACCAAACGCGTCGGTCGAGCTTCATCACCCCTCAATCATAGAAAGAGAGATTGATTACACTTCGCTTTACCATTGTTAGCAATCTGGGCAAAAAGAAAACAAAGAGATGACCAACTTATTGGAAGTCTGTGCGCAACTACACATAGCAACACAAGTTTTGATACAGAAGTGTCGTCTCCCTCCTTTAGAAGAGCTCAGAAAGACCCTCACTATGGAATAGCTTCTTGATAAAATCTAGCAGAGCACAATTCACAGGCGAGAGATAACTGAATCAACCACAAAGGTAACGATGGATTTAATAGAGAAACATCTTATACAACCCACCAAAGTCCACACCATGATCCATGCATTCATGGATACCTTAGAAAAACACATGTAGACCCTCAATGACAACACAACCATGCATGAAGCAACTCTCGAAGAACTGTCTTACCTCAATATCATATCGTTCTACCACTAGTTAGATTTATGGACAACTTACATCATGGATAAGAATCCATGAATAAGACGAAATAACAAATTCTAATTTGCTGACAACTATGTTCTATTTCGTCTTTTTCCCAACTACCCTCAATTTCGTTCACATTCTCAGACATGTCAATAATAAGTGGGGGGAAGCTTAAAAATTTTGTAACTGCTTCTTGAGGAATGAAAGAAGCCATTTTCAGAAGTTAGCAATAGTTGTATAAATAAAGGAAGAAGCCCATTTTGTAGGGGCTCTTTTGGCATTGCATATACTCAATAAACTATTTTAAGAGAAAATATTGTGTTAATTAATATTGAGAAGCCCTTTGGGCTAGTTTTGACAGAGAGAAGAAATTATGTGCATTGATGTTTGTTGTGAACTATTTTCAGCAGACTATTCACTGTTTATATGGGCTATAAGAATAAGTTGTTGCCTATAGACTTTTCTTAAGCAATCATTAATTTTAGTACAACTTTGTTATTCTTTCTTATGTGTATGTCGCGAGAATATGAGTTGTTAATGTATGCGATAATATGATCTAGACTATTCTAGTTATGTATTTTTGTGCATATGTTGTCTAACTTTACTTCTTCATAAAAACTATCTGAGTGAAGTTATTTGTAAAGTTGGTTTCATTTCAACTACTCATCTTGTTACGATAGTTTACTTCTAGATAAGATATGATATAATAGAGTAGATTAGATTTTATTGATGCATTTAGATAGTCTTCATCTACATATGCATTAAAAAACCATCCACCCCCCCCCCCAACCAATAATGGCATCCGGGCCAGAATCTGGATGGGTCTGCTAAACCAAATGGTGCATAGTCTAATTGGGATTGTGTACCAGGGAGTACCCCTTGCCGTTGTAGGGAATTTTTTCCCCGTCAACACCATCTTAGGATAGGATTAGGGTAAAATAGATTAAATTGATTGATTTCACACACTTTTTCTTTTATTTTCAATAACTTCAATTATGAAGTCGGTTTTTGTTCGTTGTACATACAAGCATTGGTCTTTTGTTTTTTCTGCTTGCAGGAAATATTATGTATTTTGATTTTTAATAAGATGTTCTCTATAAATATCTGTCTGAACAAGAAATTGAAGTAAAGTAAATGATTGGCATTTCCTCCCAGTCTCCCTTCTTGCAACAATAAATCCATAACATGGGAACAAAATTTCAACTATCTCGCTCATTCAATTTTCAAATAAACCACAACCAAATCACTACGATATGTGCAAAAGAGGCTTGCTTTATAGAAAAATGGTAATTCATTTTCTAAATTTTGAAACGACCTATTCGAGGAATCTTAGTCTCCATTTCTATTTCCCTTTTAGGGATAAATATTTCACCTTTACATGATCATTATTTTTTCCTTTTAAATTAGGTCTCCGCTTCCTATGCTTGGCGCACCAAAATTTTGTCCTCTAACACCTATTTTAATCATTAAGATATTGAATCATACACCAACTAGAAATATTGGAAATTCATATTCTCTTTGTGCTAATCTTGGTTAAATGTTTCTAAAACAACAATGAGACTACGTCATAAAATCACCATCGAATCATCAGTAAGTGACAGAGTCAAGTCATGATTATGCAAATCGTTGCTATAAATAATGGCATAACCTAAGGGTTGTTCAAATACTTTATTATTTCAAATCCAGTCAGAGAATTATGGTGATGAATCATCCAATCAATTAAGAAAGTTCCCTTTGATAATTTTGTCTTAAGGAGTCAGTATCCGGATTATATTTGTCTCACCTTGTGGTGCAAAGTGCTTTCAATTATTCCCCAAAGGTGTACCTAATTCTCATTTTTAGTCCACCTTTACCTTAATAAATCACTAAGTTTTCAAAGAAACCCTCTTCCAACCAGAGCCCCCTCTCGTCAACTATAAGATATGCAATAGGGGAATCTCCTACCACAATTTGATTAAGGATGCAACAATGATAGCCCTTTCCATGCCTCAAAATTTGAAGATAACTCCCAAATCCCTATATGTAGATCTAGAAAACAATATTTTCCATTAACGTATTTCAGCTAAATCATGTAGAAAGGAATTGATTTTCTTTTCTAGTGTTGTGTAGAAAGGGAAGCTCCATACACCTCTACAGAATTATCTCACATAATGTTTCGAAGCACTCAAGGAATTATTTGATCAAATTCTTGTTATTCTCTATAAGAAATTATTGATATCTTTTCGTAGTTCCTCATGGTAGAATTCAAATATTTTCAAGTTGTCCAAATCATCACCTGATCCTTCCTTTGATTCTAAAGGAGGGTTTGTTTTCTCGACCAAGACTAATCATGATTGGGGAGGGGAAAACATATTTCATGTTATGATTTACTTGGAAGGGAAATAAAACATTCAATCTCTATCTTTCCCCTCGCCCATCTTTCAATGAATCAACAAAAAAGACCAAGACATCAACTTTGCGAATTCTCAATGTGCTCTTGTCAGGTTATCACTCTAATATCATTAACTTGATTTTTAAAGCCTAAGTGGGGAGGGGGAAGCTTGTACACCTAGACCTAATGTTTTCTTCCCCTGGAGGCATCACCATCGAAGAAAAGGTCATTTGGATTAGTCCACCACTCCTTGATGACATATGTGGATTGATTTCATACTTTGGATCGTAATACTATAACCACATTATGACCAGGAAGACTATTCATCAGACTCCCCTTAAGATGACACATTTAAATATTACTACCTAATGTTAATTATTTCCTCTACTTCTTTCTTTTCAGAGGTTCCTTCCCGAACTTTTGGGTTACACATATGGAGGAGCTCTTATGAAAATAATTGTTATGAAGGTTGCTTAAGCTAAAGAAGACCCTACTTAGTTTAAAATTGTTAGTGAGAAATTCATGGCTATGGTGGAACACATATGTCTATGTGAGCCATACATGATGATCCATGTAATGTAGAATTACCTATCTATATTCTTCTATAAGCCCCATCCACCCAATAAAATTAACAATGTACCATGTTAACTCCTGAAAAAACACCTGGGATGAACTCAAGATGAACAACACTTACTTAGCATATCAAAGAAACTCTCATATCACCCCGCTTCCCATACACCCTATTAGGTGCATAATGTTATTTACAAATTCAAATGATAAAGAATAGTTTAGAATAAAGGGAATTTGAAAACATCATTAATGATGTGGGAAGTATAAGTAAACATGTCAGGGCTATGAATGATTACTGGCAATGAGGCTATGCTTATATGATACCAAGGCAACTTTGTTGGGGCTATAGACGCTCACTGTCAATGAAGTAATGCCAGGAACATAGAAACGAAAAACACATTTATGCATGTGTCTAATTCTATTTATTCAAAAATCAAAACCCATTGTTGAGTTGAAGTTAAGTATGGTACTCATTTAAAATTTTCCCCATATACTAGCTAATTGAAGAAGATATGTTAGATAATTCTACAAGGTACAAGATCATATCTTTTAAGAATTCCACATTCATGTGGTACCCACAATTATGATCATGCTCACCACAATTTTATGACTTAATCTTATAGTCAGGTCTAAAGCTAGAGGCCCAAATATCCAATGCCAGAGATAATTGGTTTTTCCACTGTGTCGCCAATTATTGTGGCTACAACAAGCCCCCCATTTCTTTATCTCTCATTAGCTAAAATAAATGGGGCCCCTACCAATCCTTATATTAAAATTCCTAATCTTATCTTCAATTGGATACCACCTATTCTTCCCTGACCTATTTGAATAAAAAAAGGAATTATGCAGAAGCACTTAGTTAAATAACTTATTGCAAACCACCTCACTGAATCTAGTAACCAATGTATCTCTAGTATCAATACCTTTGAAATTCCTAGGTTGGATGTTGTGTTAATACCCCAACAACAATCTAATTGGGTACTAGATTTCCCAGAGGATGGTGGAAGCTGAACAATTAGCATATTTGGTATGGCGATGCATCCCGAATAACCAATCTCCCCTCACTTATTTTTCTAATCAGTTAAATCTATAATCAGGAAGGAGTAAAAGTCTCTTCATAGTATATGGATGTTCCCTCTTGGTGATTCAAAGTTTGGAATTTAAAACACTTCATTTGCAGACCTACCCTTCCTTGCTAGATCAATTCAACTTTCCATGCTCACATGCTTTGATGTCAATCTCCCTTAAGACCGACTGGCCACTAAGTATATCTAATACAACTCATTCTCACTAGCCTGCGCATATATGGTCATAACCATTAATGAGATCATCCACTCAATCCATGATACTCCTAATGAGAAAAATAGAGTAAAAATAAAAAATGGGGTGGGGGGGTAGGAATTTATTTGAAAATATCTCTTATCAACTTGCGCTCCCTAAACATGTTGGGTAAATCCAATATATCACAAGGTTTATTATCACCCCTTACCTACATAGAAAACCCAAAACCTCATTGCATTTTATAGGGTCAACTTTGAAAGAGGCCAGGGTTACATTCTTTCATGCCTCTTATCAATTTAAATAGGTAAGAGAGCCTGTCATGTGATAGACCAATGGAAAGCCATTTTGATGAGCAAGTTTTAGTCAGATTAGTTGAATTGAGCAGGGATGGGATTCTTTTTTATTTTTGTATAATGATATGCTCACGTTTTCCTATGACTGTGCAAAAATATGAAGACCTCCTTTCTTCCTGAGTAATCCGATGCATATGAATGCAAGAAACAAACCAAAAAACACCAAGAGTACCTGGGAAGGAACGAAACCATTCAAATCAACATCACACGAGTACTCCCACAGAATCATAATGACCATTAACAAGGATCATGTTTTAACTCTTGTTATTGGTCGTTGCCACGAAAATGCGGTCAACTACATATTATCTACACATTACATTAGTGTGAGGCCACATAGTTGCAAACACTACCTAGACAACATGTGGACATGCCCCTACGGAAAACCCAAAGAATCCTAAGTCATGAGCTGCCAAATATTGGGCGACTATGAATATTGGACGACTTGGGAAAGATGGGAAGGTAGAGAGGAAATGCAAATCACCAGCTCATGTGAGAACATACAGACCCCAAGTGATTAATGATGACCATGTCTATTCTAAACATGAAGAGTCAAGCAAGACAACATTAATGACACAATTGCCTCATCGTCATACCTCAACAAAGATTGACTAAGAAGTTATAAGAGGAAGTAGAGGACAAGGAAAACATCATTGTTTATAAAATACATAGATAGAGAGAGAGCTATCTTAGCAGTGATAGTAGGGATAATACACTCCTTTATAGGGATATTTCAGCTGGGAGGAATTGTCAGGATTCAATACAGGAAATCCAATGAGGAAGTTCACTTGTTTTAGCAAGTAGCAAAGTACCTGACACTAGAGAAAGGAGGACACAGACCGAGAGATGAAAATAATACACAGTTCGAGCTAATGTTTGTCCAGATCAAAATGAATAGCCAAGTCAAAACCTTGCTACAAGAATGAAACAAGCATAAGAGTTCAACAAATATTCATGTTTCCAAAAGGGTAAGGCTAGGGAGAAGGATTTTTTCTTCTTCTCGATTAACGAGTTCCTTTGAACCTTCATTGCAAGTCCACGGTCAATGGATAGGTTCACCTATAGTTAGTCGTCATCTGGACCAAATTTTTAGGGGGAAATCCCTTCACCCCCAAATATTTAGAGTTCCTCACCTTCCTAAGGAGCACCATAGTAGGAAGGAATATTATGTAATGCTTCATTCTAGCTCCAAAAAATACAAATGTAATGGGAATGGGAAGAGTAGGGAAGTTGTAACCAAACAATCGTGTAATTAGGAAGTCCAATAGTCCACCCTTAGGTATATAGCAACACAATGTAATAGTAAAAGGGGGGGGGGTTGGAAAGATGAAAATGGGTGTTATATAATTCTTTATCGGACTCGAAGGCAGATAGGAAAGCTCTATGCTTGTTGTTGTATTCTTGAAAATGAATTATTTCTTGGAAGGAGGATAATAGAAAGCACTTTCATGCTTCATTTATTCAATAGTGCACTATTGTTTATTGTTTTATGCAAATGTTTCAATTTTTCATTTCTATCAATTTTCATTCGTAGGAAATAATTGTAAATGAAATATGAATTCAATTACAGGAGCATGCTTATAAAGATCTATATGCTAACACACATGAAATACAATTTAATTTTGTGAAACATGAACTCTTTATATTTTGCACAGTGAATTTTAGACCTTTACTTGATCCTACTACTATTAGATAGGAACGTAGTTGCTCTTAGAAATAGAATTGCATTTGCTTATTAAAATAGACATGCATTTAGATTCTTTTTAGCCTAGCTCTTATGGAAAGTCTCTCTACGGAGAGAAATCTATTCAGTTAGCGGAAACCAGGCCCATAGACTGGTGGAGGTTGCTATTTGAACGAGAGTAGGTCTAATTTGGGACCTACCACTGGGAAAATCCCCCTCATGTTGACGTTGGGAATTTATTTTGCATCAACAGAACCCTAGGCATGTCACACTGACCCATTATGTTAATGATCGATTACCCTAAGTTGATGATCTTATTCCTCCCACTACAATCAATGATTCGATAAATGATATATAAAATAAATGTAGGAACACTTTCATATTACCCTTTTTTGAAAAGTTGGAAGAAAAATCAACTAATTTTTGTTCGAAATTGACCAACTTGCATTCTTCTGAAGAGTTAATTGAGAGTTATAGTAAGCCAAAGTAGGATATCAATACTTCCCAAAACATCTCTGCTGAGGGATCCAAAAAGTTTTATGAGTTGACATAAACATTGTCCAAGTACACACCAAGGTCGATTCAATTTTTGGTGGCGAATGCCAACTTCTCTCTTCTTGTACATTTCACAAGGTAAACAACAAACCTATTATTACAATCATGCTTTGTATGGTGCTTGGTTGTCTTCCTTGCATGTGCCCAATGTTGGGACCAAATTCTCCTTTTGCAATAATAATTAGATTATTTCCAAGTCTAAAATAGATGTTGCAAATATTGGGTTATTTATCCTTTCACATGTGTTTGTTTCTTGTAAAAAACTAGTAGCACTTATGCCATTTTTAGTCATCTTTATTGTTGATTTAATTACTTGAATATTGTTATCTACAAACATAGAATTCCCATGAATAATATGTGCATGAATGGTTATGATTCCAAAAAATTGATAGGAAGAAACTATTATATATTAATGATCATCCACACAATCATGGCAACATTGTAGGGTTCATAAATAGCTTTAGGTGCTCATTGTTTAGTGCAAATTGTTCATTTGAGGAACACTCCAATGCCAAAGAGTTCTTTATGAAAAGGAAGACATTAAGATTTGTTGTTATGCATAGAATACGTAGAATGTCTCTTGGTGATGAGTTGTTAATAAACTCAAAATTTTGTATACCACCAACTACTTGTCGAGGGAAGCTTGTAATGGGACTACCTTTAGATGTTCCCTTTGGGTGTAAGAAAAAGATCATTGACTAATTGTAAATTTTGGATTTTCTATGGAATTAATATAATTTCTTGCTTAATTTGACATTTTTTTAATAAAGTGGTTGGTTGCATGTGTAGTGGAAAAAAATCCCATGCTTTTAATGTTTGGTCTAATGTGTGAACATATTAAATGCATTGCATTATTAATTCATTATTTTAATGTTCAATATTTTTGCAATCAGGATTCATATGATGAGCAACATGCCTATCATTTACCTTTTCACCCCACTATGATGTCAACTTGAGAGAAGTTTTCTAAATGACCATGTCTTGGAGAGGAAGCATACCAAGCAGAGTTGGATCGACCACCTATTGAATTCCCACTAAGTTTTAAGTCACCAATTCATAACGTCTACAATACATTTGTTCTTCACATGTTGGGGATGAAAAAAAATAATACCGAGATTTTTATGGATGGATGATTTATTATAGGATGCTCATGCTTTGGAGGGAATGTTTTTAAATGCATTCTAGAATGATGAGCTCGAGGATGATGCTCATATCATTGATACCTTCTTTGAAATCCTAAAATATGCTTCTTGACCCCTCCCTTTGGACATGGGTTAAGGTATACCCAATTAAGGACAATAATGTTACTATACAACTTGAAAGCAATGTATGGTATGTTAGACACATGTTTCTTGGAACAACATAGGTAACTTTGTTTTTGCTAAAACTAGGATATTTTGATTAATATAAAAGGATGCATTGAACATGAAGCAGAGGTACATATACATAAAAAAATTATGAGCATGCCCCTTGGGGGCTCAAAGTAAATATAGAGTTTTCCTGTAGGAAAGAAATTTAGTAGGTCCAACAGATCCCTTGTTCCAAAAATCCTAATTATATAAGCCTTGATAAATAATCCTAGTACAAGTAGACAAAAACATAAAATGTCATTATAGGGGGATTTGGACTAATTCTTCATACTTGAGTCACTAATAGAGTGTTCTGTTGCTAGTGAATTCAAATCGGATAGAGGATGTTGAGGCTGAGGGGACGAATCTGAAATTGACAGACCTAAAGATGTCCTGGGAATCCTTCCCTCTCCGACCTACAAATTTATATTGTTCATGGGATGTGTTGGTAAGTGAGATGCCCCTTGATGCATAGAGACCGTGGACTTCTAGTAGTGGAAAGCTTAGCTTGTTCGTCTGTCTGGCTATTGTTGATTTGAAATATATGGAGGAACTCCATATTTTGGAGGGCCTTGCACTCCTTGAAAATTCTATAGAAAATGGCTCTAAGGTTTTGATCCGAATTATTTTGAGAACAATATGAAGGTAGAAATATAACATAGATATAACAATGAAATACACATAGATATGGAACAAAACACAGTAATACAGTGAAACTCATATTCTATTAATGACTTCCTGAAAGCACAAAAGACTATAAAATGCAAAAGAACACAAGCTAGCTAGAATGGTGGTAGCTTATCTCTAAGAGGAGATGTGTCAACTACGCTCATTCACAATAAGCTAATTACAATGAAGCTCTAAAGGACTTTTTAACATAAAGCATAGTTGATAAAACCCTAAAAATCCAAAACCCTAACCTCGGGAGATGAAACACCAAATGGTTTGTGGGCCTTGATGGGGGTAGTTGATACGTCAACTTTCAGAGGGCGTAACTTTTGCATATGATCTCCATTTGGGGTGCTCGATACCTCATCAAAAGGGTCTAACTGAGGAGTACACATTCTATTTGGCCTAGATGATGCCTTCAACCTTCAACTGGATGTTGTCATGCCCAAAAAATGTTGTTTAAGGCCTCAAAATGGCCCAGGAAGTTCAAGACCCGAAAAAGTGTAGAACAATTGTCAAAATGGAAAATTGTGCTTTGAGCCAGTGGAATAGGTGGGTGGCCACTAATTTCCACCTGGATCAGGTTCTCATCACGAGGGAGAGATCCCCTTATCAAGTAGATGATAGTGTTTCTTGAATCTTCAAGGATGAGAAGTGAGTGTGAGTTGTGGGATTTAGCTAGAGAAATCCCTTGAAGAAGGGCATAGGCCTTGGATTAATTTTTATATGCTTGGCATAAGCTCCAAGAATAATTCCATTTAATTGATCCACTAGGGCCATAGAGTACCACCATGTTCCTACCAACTCGAGTTTACCTTTTGAGGTGCCATCAACACAAAAAATATGTTCTAATCGAGAATGTTTCCATAGGGAAAACTCCTTTGTAGTCATTTGAAGCTACTAGGATTATCTAGGTTGTATTTGTGGAGCAATGTTTATTTTTAAAGGGAATTGGCTAAGTCAACGATCTTCTCAAAGGTCCAAGGACTAGGGGGAGGAAATATTTAAGTTTTTGGAATTGAGGTGCTCGGATAGAAGACCTATAGTCTCCATTACCACCAACTGAGGAGATGACTTTATATCATAGAAAATAGCTTGATTACGAACCAATGAGATCTTCCAACATAAAAATTTTGAAAGAGCTTCCCAAGCCCTCCTAAAGGAAGGAATCCTGATAAGAAAAAAACCATTTACTGAATAGATGTCTTGGGGAGGCTGGCCAGATTGTCTTATGCTACAACTCTTGTAGAACTCCCTACCAAACAATTCAAGAGAAAACACAGTCTAAAAAAAATATGGATTGAAGATTCAAACAAATCCAAGTATAAGGCGCACTTGAATGGACCACACATTCCTTTTTTTCATATATTTTCCTTCGTGAGGAGATTTCGATGTGCGAGGTTCTAGCCGAAGATGTTGATTTTAGGAAGATCATCAGTGTGCCAAACTGTCAGCCAAAGATTTGATTTGGGGGGGTAGGGAGGAATGCAAGAGGAGAGAATCATATCCATGTTTGACAGTGTAATCATCTTTACCCCAACCCCTAGAATCCCTAAGAGAAAGGATATTTGATTCAAAATGATGCATTAAAAGGGAAAGAGCAGAGACTAAAGGAAGGAGGTGAGGGGGGTTCACCAAAGGAATAACCAATCCAACAACCTGATAGCCTGTCCCAGAGGGAAACATCAAAGAGGGTGAATTTTCCCTAATTTTTTAGCCAATGGAGTAAGGGGAGAAGGTAAGGATCGTGTTGTATAGGAAGGTTACCCAATATATTTTCTCTTGCAATTCGAATGAGATTTCCATTCTCTGGGATCCACATAAGAATCCTTTAGAGAAGAGGAAGAGAAGCCTCGAAAAGCTTTCAAATATGAGAGCCAGAGTGGTCCACAGATGGGTTGTCCAAACACTACAGCCTTTCACCTGGTAAATATTTTTGGGAAATTACTCTTTTCCACTAGTTTTTGTGACTCAAGACAAGGCCCCATAAAATTTTAGCACCAAGGGATAGGTTGGTCAAATTTAGTTCTTTAATTTCTAGTCCCCCACAAGCCTTTGAGGCTCTCACTATGTTATAATTCACTAAGTGATAACAATTGGATTTAGACCTACCACCTTTCCACAATAATCTTTGAAGTTCTTGGGAGATGGTTAGTTTGATGGAGGCCAGAGCTAACAAGGAGAAAAACTGAAAAATTGGTGGAGTAGAAACGACATATTTGATCAAAACAACTCTATCATTTGGGTTAAGCCATTGAGAGCCCCATTGGAGGAATTTGGTCTAGGGTGGCTTTCTAGGTTATTGAAGAAAGAGAGTAGAGGAAAATGGGAATGCCTAGGTAATTGAAGGTCTTCCATTTATCAGTGTAGGAGAATTGAATAATTCGAGTGATTGCAGTAGTTTTTCATGCGCTAATGTTCCAAGAAAACAATTGGCTCTTGACACTATTTACTAGGCCCCTTTATGCCAAAGTAACGTCAACCAGAGCCTCTTTGAAGTGAGAGAAGATGATTGTGGAAGCTCCTCCCAAGAGGAGAGTGCCATCTGCAAACTGGGTGTGATTTATCCTCTTGGCTTCTCTAACAATTTTGATGCCTGAAATGGTTTTGTTTAGATGCTCCATATCTAATATTCTGATCAAGACTTCAACAACAAGAATGTAAAAAATAGGGGAAAGGGGGCATCCATGGAAAAGACCTCTGGAAGCTTTGAAAAAGGAGGTAGGTCTATCATTCACTAGAGGGGAAATCTATGCGATGCTTCTGTAGGTCGATATACAACTGATGAAGTCCTCTGCAAAGATGAAACACCATAGAATTGCAAATAAGAAACTATGGTGAACCCTGTCAAAGG
The DNA here is from genome assembly GCA_032191745.1 of Picea mariana. Lineage (NCBI taxonomy): Eukaryota > Viridiplantae > Streptophyta > Pinopsida > Pinales > Pinaceae > Picea > Picea mariana. Next base: position 51,101 of record JASDQU010100207.1, on the reverse strand, counting down.
CTTTCGTTTAGGTTTTCATAGGTAGAATACATCTGAGATTTTTTATGGAAACCTGCGTGATTTTTTTGGTGTTATCTATGAACGTTTCAGACTACAGATCCAAGTCCATCATTGAGAGAGAGAGAGAGAGAGTCTTTTGAATACAAATGACATCATGGTAGTCAACAAAGGTTGGTTGGCAGATTAATTATTTATTATTAAATTTATTCTTAAAGGTGTGAATGAGCAGTTTCCAGGATTCACTTAGTATTAAACCATCAAACACATTGGCAATATCTATTGTGATGATCATTCCTTTTTCTCATCGTGCCCTACTTGAATGTATGGCTTCTTAAACTAATATTATGTTGTCCACTATTTGTCTCTTATGAACAAAACCTCCTTGGTTAGATGAGATTAGTTGAGGAAGGAAGGGTTTGATTCTATTGGAAATTATCTTGGAAATAATTTTGTAGGAGACATTGTAGAGCGAGATAGGTCTAAACTTAGAAAAAGAGGAGGAATTGACTTATTTTGGAATCAAATCCAAAAAGGTAGAATCGTTGTAGTCTCCCATCTTGAATGAGCAATGAATATATTGTATCATTCTTATGAGGTCAAATTTGAAAAGATGCCAATATCTTTTATAGAACTGCATTGAGAAGCCATCAGGTCCAGGGGATTTATTGGGGTCCATTTGTTGTATAACTCCATAAATATCTTCTTTAGTTACTGGTATAGACAACTTGATGTTATCTTCAACCCCAATGACAAGTGGAATGTTTGCCAACAATTTTTCAAGAGTGTCCTGATTTGGCATGCCTTCTTCCTTATATAACTGATCAAAATGATGATAGGTTGTATCTTTGATTTAATCAAATGATTTGATTGTTTCCCCTTTTACATTTATTATCTCCTTAATTTTATTCTTCGAAAGTGGAGCTTTGGCTTGCCTATGAAAAAAAACCGTATACCGATCTCCGGCTTGAAGCCAAAGACCCCTTGATTTTAGAGGCCATGCCTCTTATTCTAATATTAGGACTTTTTGATAAGCTTGGAAGGTGTGTTTCTCTTATACTAGTAGGTTGTGAGTTACCAATTCACTTTCTAACCTCCCTTGTAGCTCTTCCAAACTTCTGGATAGAGATCTGATGTCTTTAGTAAGGGACTTTTGATTGGATTTATCCAAGGTTTGAGGAATTGTTTGAGGTTTTTCAACTTTTGTTCCCAAATATGCATAGGGGAGGTGGTGATATAATGACTCAAAGAACTGAATACTATTTATAGGAAAGAGGGATCGATGGTCCATAGAGGGTTGAAGCGGAAGGGAATAAGACCAAAGGATTCCATATATGAAATGATGAGAGAAATGGGACGGTGATTAGAGCCAGACCAAGGGAGGATATGAGAAGAGAAGGGGGAAGAGTCTTCAAGGAAGGAACTAATGACTAGAAACCGGTCCAACCTGGCAACAATGTGGCCAGGTCTTAGGTGCTTATTGGACCACGTGAATTTTCCTTTTGAAGGCTTAAATTCAACTGGGTCGAGATATATTAGGAGGTCTTCCATGGGTTCCATGGAGGAATATTGAACTATACATCCCCCTCTTTTTTCATTTTTATGTAACATCGTATTAAAATCCCCTAGTATGATAAATGTTTGATCCACCTATGTCTTGTAAGTGTAAAATAGAGTTCCAACACACTAATTTTTCTTGGGGGAGGGAGGTCATGTAAACATTAATCAAAACTATATTATTTCCAATTGAAAGGTGAGTTAAACTTACCATTAACCAATGTTGGGTTGAATGAATTGAGTCTAACTAAAAAGTAGACGGGTTCCAGAGTATGCAAAGGTCCCCAGAGGCACCTCGAGAGCTCAATGCGAGCCCTCTGCTTGATATCGAAATAAATTCACTCACTCAAAGGACATCAACATCCTTCATTTAGTTTTTTGGAGCAATAGGACTTGGGGTCTTTCTGCCTTGACTAAGTGTTTTACCAGAGATAATTTATGTTTGCTCCCTAGGCCCCTATAGTTCCAAGAAATTAATTTCATAATTTACCTAAATATTTTGGGATCCCCCCTTTAGAAGGAAAGTCTTTACCTTGCTTTCTAGTTATCTTGGGTTCTCTGTGAATGACTCCATCTAGTTTTCCTTGTTTACCCAAGTCCCTTTCTATGTTGGTCGTTTCTTCTCTCTTGTTCTTGTTGGTTTTGTGCCTCACTTTCTTAGCTTGGGAAATTTGAGCAGAGTCTTTATCCATTTCATCCTTCGAACTTTCTAAAAGTTCACCGAGCCTGAGGGGTTCAAGTACTTCAAAGCTTGGAGAAGGGGTTTTAGAAAGGAGGTATCTCCAACTCCGAGTGATGAGGGGAACAACCAAAAAATTCCTCCCTCAAGGGTGACCCTGAGTCTCTAGAATGAATGGCGATGGGATCGACCTGGTGGTCAAGCAAGGGTTTGGTTTCGATATTCTCTAGATCTTCGTAAGGGCTGCTACCGATGAATAGATCATTAACTAAAATTTTCTTATCTGGAGATGGACCAAATGAGGATGTTGAGTTTGCATTGGAAGCTAAGGAGGGTTGAGCCTTTTCCCGATTAGCTTGCAAACCATGCATGACTACTTTACTTCAATTCTTTGGTTGCTGCCATTGTTCGCTTTCTTTTGGAGGATCCTGGGATGAAGTTGCTTTTAGGAAATTTTTAGCATAGTGACCATATTCGTGACATGTATTACATTTGAATGGAAGTTGTTCACAATCCATTGCATGCAAGTAGGACCAATCATCTAGGGTGAGTTTGATGGATTTTGGTAAGTCTTTCTCTAGATAAACATCCACATAGATGTGGGCACAAGATTGCATATTGTCATGAGGGTCGGCGTGATCGATGTATTTACCCAGGGTATTACCGATATTGTGAATGGTGTCATCATTCCAACATTGCAAAGGAAAAAATGGGGGACATACCTAGAAAAGGAAGATTGTGGGGATATCATTTTATGGATTGAATTTTAGAGTCCACGATTGAGGTACATTCCTATGGAACCCATGAAGTAGGGGCCACTTCATAAAATCAAATCTCAATCCTCTTTCAATTCAAACAAGAAGAAAAAAAAAAAACCCTTCCAAAGAAAGAATGGTAGAGCTGACCCTTGATGAGGGGTTTCTATTTTTTGTCAACCCAACTAGCCATGGATCGAAGGGAAGGACATGTACATGTGAATTGGCCAATAAGGCCATTTTCATTCAATTTCAAAGCCTAAAAGCAGGAGTTCTGCTAGACAAGACTTCTGGGATATCGTTCAGTTTTTTCACGAACCTGGATGGGGGATGCTTGGAGGCTTTGGGAGCACTACAATAAGAGATTTGAAGGCCATGGTGTCGGGAGAGGGGGGACCAAATCCCCCACCGGAGGTCAAAGCCATGGGTATTGAATATCAAGTTAGGTTTGGAGCAACAAAGAGGGGGAAGGAGCTTCCAAATTTCAATTGCAAAGTCCAACATAAGTAACTAACATTTAAGGCCCCCATATATTAATGGACACTGTCACATAATCAACAATGAAAAGGGATTATATGTGTGCTTAGTGATAGTGTAAATTTATATTGATCGCTAATTTTATATTATTAAAAGGTAAGGTACTTCCAAGTGATAACATCCTCCTTGACAACTATGAAAAGGCAAAGAAATTGCTAGAAATATTGGGTGTTGAGTATGTATGATATCACACTTGTCCAAATGATGTATTCTTTACATAGGTGAATACACATATAAAGAGATATGTGATCAAAAAATGAGAGAGTAAAAATGGTCCTTCCCATAAACATCTATAATCCCAAAGACTCAAAGGATATTTGATAGAAAAGAGTTAATTGTGGTGTAGGTGTGGCATGCCTCACACAAAAGTGAGCTAGGAGTTATGAGGATCTTGATGGATTCAATAGCCATGAAGCATATAAAGCATACATGGCCCAATAAATTCAAGGATGAACTATGAATCCTTCGATTGAGCAGAACAATGGATGGATTTAACTTGTATTCCCTCCCAAACACCAACTTTATCATTTGGCTAATGATAGTAATCAATAACAATACCCCACCATGGCTGTCTATGAAGGATGAACATCCACCATTGATCAATGAATTAAAGAAATTGTTGAGGAGGAAGTTCTAGAACAAGCCTCCTTTTGGAAGAACATGATTTAGAAAGATTTGTTGAGGAGGAAGTTCCAGAACCAAAGGAAGATGAGGGCAAGGAAAAAGATAAAAAGAACCAGGCCATGGCTAAGAGGATTATTGCAGAATCAATCAAGGATCATTTGATCCATCATGTTTCTCCGTTAAAATATTCAAAGAAGATGATGGATGCATTGACTCGTCTATATGAAGGAAAAAACATGAACAAAAGGATGACATTGAAGACCCAGATGAAGAATGTGAAGCTTCAAGATTCAGAGTCCATTCACTCTTACTTCTCAAGAGTGAATCAAATCAAGGAAAATATTGAAGCTATTGGAGACACTTTTGACGAAGCAGAAATGGTGATGACCACCTTGAATGGTATCCCAAGGTCATGGGATTCATTCATTCAAGGAATATGCTCAAGGAGGAAGCTAATCAAGTTTAGTAGATTATGGGAAGATTGCACTCAAGAGAAAGAAAGGCTGGTAGCAAGAGAAGAGAAATTGAGGTATGATGATCAAGTTTTAGTTTCTCATACAAGGAAAGGAAGAGTAAGAAAGAACCCTCATCCCCAAAGAAACCTCAAAATTCGAAGAAGAATCAAAGAGACTATTCAAATGTGATGTGTTTCTATTGCGAAAAATTGGGACGCGTTGTAAAATTTTGTCCCCTTATTCTTAAAATAAAAGAAAAGGAAAATGGCAAGAGGCATCATGCTCATGTTGCTGAAGATGATGAAACATCAAAGAAAATTGCAAGAGAAGATGATTCAAGTGATGATGACTACGTCCTAATATCAACTATCATAGGAACAATCACCCCTGGAAATGATACTTGGTTGGTGGATAGCAATGCTTCTAAGCACATGACATGGTATAAAGGCTCTCTGTCAAACTTAATTCACAAAGACTCACATCATAATGTGAAGCTGGGTGATGATTATCAGTATCCGATCAAAGGAGTAGGAGAGGCCTCCTACAAACTAGATTCCGAGAAGGCAATGAGGATGAATGGCGTGCATTATGTACCAGGTTTGAAGAAGAACCTTCTCTCGATTTCAGCTTTGGATGAGAAGGGTTTTGGGGTTGCATTTGTAGATAGAGAGGTTCTCATGTGGCCAAAAGGAAAGACATTTGATGATGCAGTTGTTATCGGTGTCCAAGAATGAGGACTGCATAAATTAAAGGGATGCTTAGATTCAACATTAATTCACGACATTGTGAATTCAAGTGAGCTATGGCATAAGAGATTTTCCCACCTACACTACAGATATTTACCAATCGCAAGAAAGATGGTAACATGACTACCAGAGATTCAGGTGAATCCATATGGCATGTGCAAAGGTTGTGCACAATGCAAGAATGTGAAGAACCCCTTTCCAAGCAGTGATAGCAGAGCCAAAGGAGTCTTGGATATTGTACACTTGGACGTATGCAAACCGATGTTAGCACCATCGCTCAATGGGTACATATATTATGTATCTTTAATTGATGATTGCTCACACAAAACTTGGATTTACTTCTTGAAGTCAAAAGGTGAAGTATTTGATAAGTTCAAGGAATTCAAGGCATTAGTAGAAAACCTAACAGAAAGGAAGATAAAGATGTTGAGATCAAACAATGGAGGAGAATTCACCCCAGATGAATTCTTAGATTTATACAAAGAAGTTGGGATTAAGAGGGAGCTCTCTACTCCCTATAATCTGCAACAAAATGGAGTGGCAGAGAGAAATAATCAGATGATTATGGAAGCGGTGAAGGCCATGATCCATCATCAAGATTTACATATGTATCTATGGGCAAAAGCTGCGATGAAAACTGTGTACGTATAAAACAAAAGTCCCCATCGAGTTATTGAAAACAAGACACTGGAGGAAATGTTTTCAGGAGATAATACAGAGGTCAACCACCTAAGGATATTTGGTATTCCTGTATATGTGCATTTCCCCAAGGACAAGAGAACAAAGTTGGACCCATCTGAAAAGAAAGGTATATTTTTTGGGTACAATGACAAATCAAAGGCCTATAGAGTATACATTCCCGGTCACCGGAAGATCGAGATTAGAAGGGATGTAACCTTCGCTGAGGATGTATCTTTTCAAAAATCAAAGCAAGTTCATGTAAAGGAATCTCATGATGAAGAGAATGGAGTTCCTAGAGTCGCGGAGACAAGAGAAGTGGAAGCAGAGGAATCTATTATTGAGGATCGGGATATGGCCAAACCACAGAGGCGTGTGGAGAAGCCTACATTAAAGAGAATATCGGCTTGGGCACAAGAGGCCATCAAAGATGCAGAGAGATATGGTGCCCAGGATGGATCATCTAGGAACGTCAAGAAACCAAAACCATATCATGGATATGTGGAATTATTGTGTGATATCATTGATGTAGAGCCTACCAGCTATGAAGAAGTTGCAGGAAAGAAAGAATGGAAGGATGCCATGGTCGAGGAATACCATTCAATAGTGAAGAATGACACTTGGGATGTGGTTCCCAGACCTAAGGAAAAATCAATTGTGAGCTCCAAGTGGATATTCAAGACGAAGCATGTTGCAGATGGAAGCACTGAAAAATACAAGGCTAGATTTGTAGCACGAGGATTTTTTCAGAAGGAAGGAATTGACTACGAGGAGACTTTTTCTCCTATGGAAAGATATACTTCAATAAGGGTTGTTCTTTCAATAGCTACTATGATGAAATGGAAGGTTCATTAGATGGATGTGAAGACGACATTTTTGAATGGGGTAATAGAGGAAGAGGTTTATGTGGAACAACCACAAGGATTCGAGACACATGATAGGGAGGCGTATGTGTGCAGGTTAAAGAAGGCATTATATGGATTGAAGTAGGCAACGAGAGCATGGTATGGTCGAATTGATGGTTTTCTAATGAGCTTGGGATTTACCAAGAGCAATGTAGATCCTAAACTTTACTTCAAGGTTGAGGATGATGGACCAGTGATATTACTACTATATGTGGATGACTTGTTCTTGATAGGAGTGAAGAATCTCATCATTGAGTGTAAGAGAAAACTCACTGCAGAGTTCGAAATGAAAGACCTAGGTTTGATGCACTACTTTTTGGGTCTATAGGTATGGCAGAGGAAGAATGAGATCTCCCTAAATCAGGGAAAATATGTTGTGGATATCCTAAAGAGGTTCAAGATGTTGGATTGTAAACCGATGGCTACACAAATGGCATCAAATATGAAGTTGTTGGATGATATGACTTCAGAGGTTTTGGATGCTACATTATATAGGAATATGATTGGATCATTGATGTATTTGACAAATGCACAACCATATATATGTTTTGTTGTGAACACCCTGAGTTAGTACATGGTTGACCCCAAACATGTTCCCATGATTGTAGTAAAACATGTGATGAGGTACCTTAAAGGTACAATGGATTATGGGATCAAGTATGTTGCAGATAGTGAGATCAGTCTACTTGGATATTCAGATTAAGATTGGGCTGGTAGTGTTGCAAATCGAAAAAGTACATTAGGATGTTGCTTCACTTTGGTATCCGATATGATTTCATGGATCAGTAAGAAGCAGTCATGTGTAGCACTCAGTATGGCTAAGGTAGAGTATGTGGCAGCAAGTCGCGAAGCAATGTGGCTTCGGAAATTACTGAATGGATTATTCGATATTGAGATGGAGGTGACATGTATCTTGTGTGACAACCAGAATTGTATAAATTTGTCAGAGAACCCAATGTTTCATGATAGGCCGAAGCATATCGAAATAAGGTATCACTATATCATGGATATGGTGCAGAAGGGAGCAGCAAGGATCCAATATGTGGCTACTGATGAGCAGGTTGCGGGTGTGTTGACAAAGCCATTCTCAAGGAAAAAGTTCGAGTACTTCAGGGACAAGCTTTACGTAGTCCCTCTTCATAGGGAGTGATGGCTTTAGATGTTATCATAGGGTAGTGGATGTCATGATGACATGTTGTAGCTATTGGAGAGCTACCCACCGACCATGGATGCATGCTGAAGAGACGAGGTACAGATGTTAACACAATTTATTGGATGTCATGCATAAGGTATTCAATCTTTCTGCGGGAAACTGGATAGTATCATGATGACATGTTGAAGCTATTGGAGAGCTACCAACCGGCCCTGGATGCATGCTATGAAGTCACTATGGATTTCCTGTGATGTATAGATTCGTGTGTTTGACAGTCAATGGTCATGAGCTCATGTGGATGGCAACAATGTTAGACTTTGTGCCGGATAGAATGCCTTCCTAATTAAGAGGGAGTGTTGATATTTTATGTAATTTCGGAAGTTATTCCTAAATATAATTGTATTGGTTATTCCTAAGTGTAATTGTGACAGGGTTTATTGATCAGTCATGTCTTTTAGGTCTTTTAGAGTATAAATAGAGGTTATTTCGAGTCATTTTGATCACTCATTGAATATAAGTACAAGAGAGAAGTACACACTTATCTAGAAGGCTATTCTTGGTTCATGTCTGGGTCTCTTTGGCCTTGATTTCATGAAAGAGCATTGTATGACATTGTACATGTTGGAGGAATCTATACTGAGGAAAGTTTGCAGGGTTTTCTCCCCCTTGAGGGTTTCCCCGAGGATATATCTTATTGTTCCGTGGATATCTATCTTTCTGTTGTGATCCTTTTGCATATTAAATAATAATAAGAACACGATACTTTAGTTGTTGGAAAAACAAAAAGAAATCAACACATATTGAGTTCTCTTTTCATTGTATTTTCATTTTCATAACTGAAGAAAAGAGAGCAGAGCATAGGCCTCGCCTTCTAGCTGGGTTTTCTCTTGTATTAGGTTTCCTATTATACATCTTGTATTCATTTGTGTGGATGGTGTGTTCATTTACTTGTTCTTTCATTTTCGTATATCAATTTATTTTCATAAATTTGAGTAAAATCTAGTGATAATAAATCTAAGATCTAAGGAAATAAACTTGCATAGTAAAATATTTAAAAATAACACAAGATTTGTTGTGATGAGTTGTTCTAGTGGAATATCCATGACAATTTACATATCATTAAGGCAAAGCTTTCAACATGCAACTTGATACTTCTCCCACAAAATCCCACATGGCTTGATAATTTCTCCGTTGCGATATTTCTTCCATAAAATTGTATACAAGTTGATGATTACTCCCTTTTGTACCCCCATCGGTTCTTTTTGTAATCTCTTATAATGATTTAGAGTTTTTTATCGCTTTGGTTGGCTTAAAATCTAGATTTCACAAAGCCATCTCCATTTTCCATTTCTCCTGCAAAAGTGTATACGGGTTGACCATTTCTCACTTTTTCATCCATGTTTGATTCTTCATCTGGTTTTTTAGTGTGTTCCAGAATTTTTCATTATTATGATTGGATTAAAAATTGGATTTAGTTTTTTGAGGTTGATTAAAGAATAAAACAATCTCAAACTTGCTCCTCAAATTTCCCTATTAGCAACAATGTAGTGCTCTGTACAATGCTAGCAACAATAGTTACCAGCTCTTGAAAGAGGGAAAAACCTTTCATGCTCACTACAAATTCCTTTTCCCCTTAGGCCCCTATTGCTCTCAACACCTATAGATTCTACGAAATGCAATGTACAACTGCCAATTTCTATCAAGCAAAAATATGTTTTGCCTATTTGAGGAAATCAACAATTCACACATATAGTAGTGATATTTCTTAGACTTTAGTTGGTTCAAGCACATTTACTCTTCTTCTACAATTTCAATTTTTCACTAGTTTAGGCATAACACTTCTCTTCTCATAGCAACATCTTAGAATTTTATGGATAAGCCCTCTAGGTATTCTTGTCTTTCTGACCTAGCACCTGCACATAATTCATCTCCTCTGTTTGAGAGAACCTCAAGTTTACATTTTGAGATGCTATCCTTTGGAGCATCTATCATCCTTTTTGCCTCCAATTCACATGGGACATTGTGCATAAAATCCTTTAATTTTAAGAGGTCCAATGCTACCCCTTTATCATAAAACTCTATTCATGAGATACTACCATTACCTAACCTATTCTTTATAGGTGGCATATAGAATTGTCACTCTCTTCTACTTTTGGTATCTAGTCTCCACCTATCTGTACCAGACAATCACATGGATAGGTGGATCAAAGGCCTTGAATCTTCAATGTAACACCTCTAAGATATAATACACACTCTGATATGGATCATGCATACTTCAAGGATACCTACTACACATATATAGCTCAACAACAACAACTACCACACCATAGGAACATCAACCTAGCACCTCTTGGGTTCTTTCATGCACACATAACACACATAACACACGTTAGCTTCTCATTCCAATGCTGGGTTGAGACTGATCACTTGGAGTCACCACATTCTTCATCACAACAACATTTATGATCTGAGAATTCAAATTTCTGCAACATCGACATATCTAGGCGACAAACCATGGGTATCAACATTCACTACACAAAAAAACATGGCTTACAAAATTTTTGTTCCCCTTGACCACTTTCTTAAATCAAAAGGCATGGGCTCTACATCATACTATACTATTGGCACTCTTTGGCTTATATCTCTGTTAGAATCTCAAAGAAAATTGGAAAAAGGTGTTTCAATTTTCTTTGGAAGGGCATCTAGGACAACGACACCCCGTAGTAAAATGTCAAAGACTTTCCAAGCCTAAAACACTAAGTTGTTGAAGATTAAATTAATTGGGAAAGCTCTAGAAGGAATGATCTTGTGGAAAGTCTTGGGTTGTGAAAAAGTGTCTCTAAAAAAATGCATAAGAACACATTGGCATTTGTGCTTTAATATTTATATGATTGTAGAGGGAGAATCGTGGTTCTTTCCATTTCAATTCACTAACCAAGCTACTGCATTGGAGTAATGGCATCCCACATGATCAGCTACAGTAGGGGACACCTACCCTCCCATTGTTAATGATAATGCTTGACCCTCATTTCATGAGTGTTTGAAGCATTCTATTACACAATATTTCCCACACACATATTAATTGGTTATGTACTGACAATTATTATTGATTGGTTATAATATTTCCCACACACATTGATTGGTTATGTACCGACAATTATTATTTATTGGTTATGTAGCTTGATTGACTGAAAATGAAAAATACGTCATTGTTGGGGATCGAACTCGAGTCACCCGCGTGACAGGCGAGAATACTTACCAGTATACTACAACGACTACAAATGGGAGCGGAAATTGGCAATCGAAGTATTGTAACCTTTGCCAACATTGTAACAACTAGACCAAAATGGGCATCTGGCATTAATTAATTCATTTTCACGTGGGTTAGTTAGTTAGGGCATCACTTTCTAGCCTTGAGTTGTCTGTAGGTTCATATAATATTATTTTACGATCTTTGAGTGATGTGCATCCTTATATTAGGGTTTTTTGGATTCGAAGATCTATGTAAACTTATAAGAAGGGCATTTGCATAATTAATAACTGACCAAGATGTTCTGATCTACACTATTTTTTGGGTTTTTTCATGGTTCTATATTTTCTTTAGATTAAGAACAATAAGTTTTGTCTTGGCTCTATGTTTGATTTTTTTTGTAGACATGTTGTTTCTTATCAATATCTTCTTTTCAAAGACGTAGATTTCAATAATGGTCTAAAGTACATTTCAATAATGGTCTAAAGTGGAGAAAATAATTTCGTGAGGGTGTATTTTGTGGTTATCAATCGGAGGAAGATTGACAATAATAAAATCATTGATCAAACCACTCCTGCTTATTGGCACTCTTTGGCTTATATCATTGTTTGGGTCTCCGAGAAAGTTGGAAAAAGTTATTTAAGTTTTCTTTGGAAGGGAATCTAGGACAAAGGCATCCCTTAGTAAAATGGAAAAGACTTTCCAAACCTAAAGAACTAAGGTGTTGGGGATTAACTTATTTGTAAAATCTCTAGTAGGAATGAGCTTGTGGAGATTAATTAAAGTCGAAGTTGTGGCAAAAAATAACTTTAAAAGGCATAGACTAAGATGCTTCTTGGACTATGTTGTGGAGACACAACTATGCTAAAGAAAACATCCTTATTTGTGCTTTAATATTTATTTGATTGTAGAACCAAATGTGTGCTATAGATTGTTGGTTGTAGATGAAAAATGGTAAGGCATAGACTAAAATCCTTCTTGGACTATGTTATGGAGACACAACTGTGCTAAAGAACACATCCTTATTTGTGCTTTAATATTTATTTGATTGCAGAACCAAATGTGTGCTATAGATAGTTGGTTGTAGATGAAAAAGGGTAAGGCATAGACTAAAATTCTTCTTGGACTATGTTGTGGAGACACAACTGTGATAAAGAACACATCCTTATTTGTGCTTTAATATTTATTTGATTGCAGAACCAAATGTGTGCTATATATTGTTGGTTGTAGATGAAAAATGGTTGAGTTGGTGGACGAGATGACTCCCTTAGCAACAAGGACTACTCCACTCTAAAAAAAAATAAAAAATCGTGAAGATTTTGAGAACCCAACACACTAGAGTGAATTCTTATGAGTTGTTGGAGGTTCGGAGACCCTACCACATCAGATTGAGATGGAGTGGAGGTTTGGAGACTGTAGGGAACTCCCCTAAAAAAAGTTTGAGATTTGAGTGAGGCTCAGAAACCCTAGCACACCAAATATAATTTTGAGGTCCAGAAGGGACAACAAGCTCCAACTCTCTAGTTTGTTTGCTAAAATAATAGGTTGTGTGTAGGGATTCGATACCAATCGATGCAATATCTTAACTAGACAAGAATTGAAAAGCCAAAATGCTAATAATATGTAGAAGAATTGAGAAGACAAAATGAGTCTCTTGAAGTGATTGGAATATGTGTTTCGAATTGTGGTTTTGTTCTCTTTCCTTGTATAAACTAATCAACCCCCATCATATGCTCTTTTAAAGAACATGAGATATTTTCCAAGACCAAATCATCTTTATCATACAAGGGTAAATGTGATATAAAATTATTAGATGATTCGATGCTAGTTTGACTAATGATTTCATCTCCCACTAATTGATCTTGAAGTCGTTTGAATGAGTGAGGGGATGTTTCACTGACAACAAGATCACCAACTTCACATTCCATCTCTTTTACTTCAAAAACAATTATAATATCTTGGATAGTTTTACCATTGTCTCCTTTCAAATTCAAGGTTTCTTCCTCGATAGAAGAAGACATTGTTGACAAAGAAATATTAGAAGTGGAAAGCACATCTTGTAAAATTTCATTCTGCTCTTGATCTGCCAAATGAAGGAAGTTGACAAAAAATGCGGTGCCTTAATGACTTTAATATCATCATGAAATTTTAAACCATCTTGAGATTGAGTATCCGTACTCAATTCAGATTGGTTAACCATTAATCGATCTTGCTTGTCTAAGAGAGAAATGAGGTATTGAAACCATTAATCAATAAGAGGCATTCATTTCAAAGGGAATCTAGTACAAACATGTATGAACCTAATTGCAAAATCCTTGAATGATTCATCAATTTATTTCCTTAAGCAACTTAATTCTTCACCTAATTCATCATAATCATAATTGTTAAAATCTGATAAAAAATCAATTACAAACTCAGACCAAGAATGGATATAATTAGATTGAAAGGATTCAAACCAATACTTAACCCGACATCAAAAAGTGAGGGAAAACAACCTACATATGAGATTGAGATCAATGATCTTATTCTTTAAGCACTTAGAACAAAATTTAGAAATATGGTTTATTGCAGATGTGTTCCCTTCACCATCAAAGGTGAGTTCTGAAAAGAGATCGGTTGTCTTGTTGGGAATAACTAGTAATGAGACATTGAAAGCATGTTCCAACACAATGATTTGGGCAGGAGCCATGAAAAAATAAGAAATTGAAGAAATTGGCTCCAAATAGTTAGCTTGTCATCTAACCTGCCTTCTAGTGCATTCTAAGATGAAAGAGAAGAAGAATTTATAAATCTAGAATTATGAGAGGTTGAGGGGTGAAACATTTAATCATTAAATTTACCTCGGCCCTCCTTCTAGCTCCATTTGTTGACGGACATACGTGAACACACCGTCAACTGGGAGGGGAAGCCCAGTCCGGGGTTGTCTAAGTAGCCCAAGCCGTTTGTTATGACTTTCCCTGACGGGTTTTGTGGCTTCGTTAGCCAATGTATGATCTAAACTAAGTTACAAATTAAAGCAATAAACTAAATACCTAACACGTATATACATATATTAATATATCTCATATACAAAATAAACAAATATACATGTTGCAAGATTTTATGATAATCTTGAAAACTAAAAATTATGAAAGAGAACTAAATATCAAGCAAGATAGTTGTTTAATATAAGATACAAAGACTTCTTTAATTTACTGAAAGCAACAAAATCAAAGAGTGAAAGCAATCAATTATGTCCCAACTAAAATAAACAAAGTATTTGAGCTGGAAGGTCAATCTGCTTTCACTTTAAAAAAATAGCAAATCTACTAACCGGTATTTAAGCACTCATATGTTGATCATGTCTCCCTGTAACAATATGTTTCTGCAAGGGTATCCGTTGAAGGTAACTTTAACATAGACAACCCTGCTAATTTATGGATCTTACAAACATCAAGAGGAAAGTCACTTCACTTTGATGGTTTTAGACCCTTTTAGAACAGATAAAGACAATTTGTATATGTGCCAACCTTAGGTGAAGATATAAATGATTCTTTTACATAAAGAAATTAATTCCTTGAAATTATAAATGAATATATATGAATATGAAACATGTAAATAAATTCAACATATTAAAGGACTCACATTGCATGAATACAGTCACCCAAAGTCATACGAAATTTTAGGACTAAGGACTAATGGATAGGAAGAATTAACATCGAGTAATAATAATTCATCACGCAACAATTTGGTAGACAAAAGCTAACCAGAATTGATACAAGATCGAATATACTTGAGAAATATAAATCATAATATATAAACTATAATTATGCACAGGTATCCTTTACCAAAAGATCAAAGCCTTTGGTTAAAGAGTGATTATATTCTTCAATAAACTTCAGCAGTCCCGGTCTTCACAATTCCAACCCCATTTCTTCAAACAACTAAGACTATTTAAAAAAAATATGGATCGAACCTCGTATCAACATGATAGAGTCAAATCATTTAAAAATAGTGATAGTTTAAACAATAGATTTTGACTTCCACTTATAATAGAAAAGTTGTATAATAAAAGACAAGTTTGTTCAACAACTTATCAAAAAGTTTGTTCAACAACTTATCAAAAAGTTTGTTGTGACCCAACGAGAAGTTACAACTTGACTTTTTAAAAACCAACTCCTATGCTAATTAAAACAAAATGAAATATGGAAAACATCCAATTGTATTCATGATTGTTGTTGATGAAATCTTGAGATCTTCCCATGACCTGTAAACAAACAATAGAATCTATTAGAAACAATACATAACTAATTAAAGACTAGCCACATAATCTTTGATTCTGTAACTAGACTATATTCACAAATAAAACCAAGAAAAAATTTAACAAAGCAGACTGAAAACAACTTTGCAAATCCATTCAACTAATCTAGAAAAATAGAGTAATCCTTAATCAATACACACAAATCAAATCAAATTTATCAACTCAAACATTCGTGAAGAAGGACTTGCACAACTCGGATTTTAAAATGGCGTTGACATTGGTTGATCTCTTGATAATGATGTTCCCATGTATTTTGGGCTTTTTATTAACCTGGAAAATACCCAGTTCAAGATTTAGAATCATGTTGCTCTTTTCAAGTTCTTTGTTGAGTTCTTTAACCTGATCCAATTGCATATGTAGGTATGGAACATCGGTGTAATATTGTTGAGCCTAGGCCAGGCAGTCTAAAATGCGCACGGGCTCGAGATCTGGGAGAGGGTACTTTACATTTGAGTTCAATGATTCCTCTTTCCCTTCCTTATCTCTCAACTCTGCTCGGATTCCGTAGAATCCTTCGCAACCCAAGAGGAATGGAGGCATATTGGCCACGAAATCGTATGAGAATGACTAACCCTTGATATGTTGAAAAATTTCCTCAACCGAAATAGATTTTCTTAGAAATTTCTCTTGAGAAAGTAGGGCATATCTATGAAATCGCTTTGTTTTTTAAGAAACTGCCTGCGTGGAAGGTAAATGACATCATTTGGGAGATGGTTTTTTAACGGTTGTGTCAAAAGCTTCACGTTTTTCCTAGAATCCATACTGCAAAATAATCTCTCAATTCTGGCACGGATTTGAACTCTGTTAAGCTATTGTGGGTAAGTAAATCCTAAAGGCCATTCGGTTCTTCCTTACTATAGGAGCCATAAGCTCAATAAGGGAAAAAAATAAGATAATGAAACATTCCTGACACAAGGGAAAGCACAACGAAAATCCAAAGGTAACAGGGGAGGTCGAACAACCATACCTGGTAACAAAAGACCATACGTGTGGGTATTTCATCATGGTTTTCCACTCTAAGTCCTGATGATTTTTTGGAAAGCCAAAGACAGAGGATCTCAAACTGCACAAACTAATGAAAACCCTTGCATCTTTTCATTACCATTGTCTCAATTCCGAGAAAAAATTTGCATAGAGTGCTAATTCGCGAGAATCTTGATGAGGGCATGTGGAGAAGGTGGTGAGATGACAAGGGTAAGCGTCGTGAGGAGGTATGTGTTAATTTCCCTGTACCTCATGACCTATGACTAATTAAACGCAACATCACCATACACATTGACATTAAAACCATGGGTTTGCATAACATAGGGCCTTTTCATATAAAACAAATTTTAAAATTTGTTTGATTTCTAGCAAGTGTATCCAACAAGTTTTCTTCCTAGGATTATCATTAGAGACCCCTCGATTGGAAACAACAATTGTAAAACTTCCTTCCAGACATAGATCAAACCAACCAATGATACAAATCATAAATAAAAATAGAAATATTATGAGATTTTTTGGTCAGGTACTTGTACGAGAGAGATGCCTCAATTTCATGTCTAGTAGTCATGAATTTGAGAAGAGAGAATAAATTACAAGAAAATACGATCATGTTCTCAAAATACTAAAAAAAAAGATAACAAACTGATAGTTATTTGAGTGTCCATATGTTCACAACAAGGCCTTATACAATCCGAAGGAAACAAATTCTATTGGGCAACAAGTTTTAAAAGTCATTTTATGTTTCAAGATGAGTCAAAACAAAAATGTAAGTTGGGAAGCCAACAAGTACCCCCCTATTCCTGCCACCTCGAGTTTACCTTTTGAGGCGCCATCAAAGCAAAGAATATGTTCTAATCGAGAATGTTTCCATAGGGAAAACTCCTCTATAGTCATTTGAAGCTACTAGGGTGATCTAGGTTGTATTTGCGGAGAAATGTCTATTTGTAAAGTGAATTGGCTAAGCCAATGATCTTCCCAAAGGTCCAAGGACTAGGGGGAGGAAATATTTAAGTTTCTGGAATTGAGGTACTCGGATAGAAGACCTATAGTCTCCGCTACCACCAACTGAGGATATGAATTTATATCAAAGAAGATAGCTTGATTACGGGCCAACGAGATCTTCCAGCATAAAATTTTGGAAGAGCTTCCCAATCCCTCCTAAAGGAAGGAATATTGATAAGAAAACAACCATTTGCTGAATAGATTCCTTGGGGAGGTTGGCTAGATTGTCATGTGTTGCAACCCTTGTATAACTCCCCGCCAAACAGTTCAAGAGAAAACACAATCTAAAAAAAATATGGGTTGGAGATTCAAACAAATCCAAACATAAGGCGCACTTGAATGGACCATGCATGCCTTTTTTTCATATATTTTCCTTCATGAGGAGATTTCAATGTGCAAGATTCTAGACAAAGATGTTGGTTTTAGGTAGATCATCAGTGTGCCAAACTATCAACCAAAGCTTTGACTTGGGGGGGTAGGGAGGAATGTAAGAGGAGAGAATCATATCCTTGTTTGACAAAGTAATGACACATTCAAAGGGAAAGAGAAAAGACTAAAGGAAGGAGGTGAGGAGGAGGTTCACCAAAGGACTAACCAGTCCAACAACCTGATAGACTGTCCCAGAGGGAAACATCAAAGAGGGTGAATTTTCCCTAATTTTCCAACCAATGGAGTAAGGGGATAAGGTAAGGATCATGTTGTATAGGAGGGTTACCCAATATATTGTCTCCTGCAATTCGAATGAGCTTGCCATTCCCTGGGATCCGCATAAGATTCCTTTAGAGAAGAGGAAGAGAAGCCTTGAAAAGATTCCAAATCTGAGAGCTAAAGTGGTCCACAGATGGGCTGTCCAAACACTTTAGCCTTTCACCTGGTAAATATTTTTGGGAAATTACTCTTTTCCACCAGTTGTTGTGACCCAAGATAAGGCACCATAAAAGTTTAGCACCAAGGGAGAGATTGGTCAAATTTATTTCTTTAATTCATAGTCTCCCACAAGCCTTTGAGGCTCTCACTATGTTCTAATTCACTAAGTGATAACAGTCGGATTTAGACCTACCACCTTTCCACAAGAATCTTTGAAGTTCTTGGGAGATGGTTAGTTTGATGTAGGCCATAGCTAGCAAGGAGAAAAACTGAAAAATTGGTGGAGAAGAAAGGACAGATTTGATCAAAACTACTATATCGATTGGGTTAAGCCATTGAGAGAGTCATTGGAGGAATTTGGTCTAGGGTGGGTTGCCAAGTTGTTGAAGAAAGAGAGTAGAGGAAAATGGGAATGCTTAGGTAATTGAAGGTCTGTCATTTATCAGTGTAGGAGAATTGAAGAATTCGAGTGATTGCAGTAGTTTGTCAGGCGCTAATGTTCCAAGCAAACGATTGTTTCTTGACACTATTTACTAGGCCCCTTGATGCTAAAGTAACGCCAACCAGAGCCTCTTTGAAGTGAGAGGCGATGATTGTGGAAGATCCTCCCAAGAGGAGAGTGTCATCTACAAACTGGGAGTGATTTATCCTCTTGGCTCCTCTAACAATTTTGATGCCCGAAATGGTTTTTTTTATATGCTCCATATCCAATCTTCTGCTCAAGACTTCAACAACAAGAATGTACAAAATAGGGGAAAGGGGGAATCCCTGGAAGAGACCTCTGGAAGATTTGAAAAAAAGGAGGTAGGTATACCATTCAGTAGAGGGGAAATCCATGGGTTTCTTATGAAAGTCAATATCCCGCTGATGAAGTCCTTTGCAAAGCTGAACAACTAGAATTGCAAATAAGAAACTATGGTGAACCATGTCAAAGGCTTCCGTTTATGCTTTCACAAGTAGAATACATCTGGGATTTTTTATGGAAAACTGTGTGAGTTTTTTGGTGTTCTCTATGAACGTTTTGGACTACAAATCCAAGTCCATCATCGAGAGAAGGGCATATCAAGAGAGAGAGAGAGAGAGAGAGAGAGAGAGAGA